>JAPMUY010000924.1:37500-42500 GCA_026901105.3 Galaxias olidus
GTAGCTGTGGTGACTGAGTGGACCCCATATTTCACTTCCATAAAGTGCAATTGGTTGAATAACACTGTCGGTTATTTTACACCATATTTTGACTGGAATACTGATTTTATAGAATTTGCGTTTTATTGAATAGTAGGCTCTACGAGCTTTTTCTTTCAATGCATTCACTGCCATAGTGAAACTACCTGATGCCGAAATTGTTAGGCCAAGGTAGACATAGCTTATTGTGTGCTCGAGGGCGGTGGTTCCCAGATTGAACTGATGTCTTAGTTCCTGACACCTGGGCTTTTTTTGGAAGATCATGACCTGGGTCTTTTTCAAGTTTACTGCCAGGGCCCAGTTCTGGCAGTACTGTTCCAGCAGGTCCAGGTGCTGCTGTAGTCCCTGTTCTGTTGGAGACAGCAGCACTAGGTCATCTGCATAGAACAGTGATTTGACTTCTCTATCTTGGAGAAAGAGGCCCGGGGCTGTAGATTGGTCCAGCTGTACCGCTAATTGATTAATATAAATATTGAACAATGTTGGACTCAAATTACAGCCCTGGCGGACACCTCTTCTCTGAGTGAAGAATTCTGTATGTTTATTGCCAATTTTTATTGCGCTCATGTTTTCTGAATACATAGATTTGATAAGATCATATACCGTGCCTCCAATACCACATTGAAGCAGTCGGTAATATAAACCTTCATGCCAAATAGAATCAAATGCTTTTTTGAAATCGCCAAAGCAAGCAAATATTTTACCATTTTTTGGCTGGTGCACATATTTTCCAATTAGGATGTGCAGAGTGTGGACATGATCAGTTGTGCGATGTTTTGGTAGAAAGCCAATTTGACTTTTGCTCAAGACTGTGTTTGTTAAGGAAGTTTGTCATTCTGTTGTTTATAATGCTGCAAAATAACTTCCCCAGATTACTGCTCACACAGATGCCTCTGTAATTATTAGGGTCCAATTTGTCTCCACTCTTATAGATTGGGGAAATATGACCTTGGCTCCATATGTCAGGAAAGCAACCAGAGCTTCATACAATGTTAAATAGTTTTAGAATTGCATCCTGTAATGCAGGAGTGCTGAATTTGAGCATTTCATTTTTTTATATTGTCTGGACCACAAGCCTTCTTTGTTTTTAGGGATTTCATTTTTTCAGCCAATTCTTCACCTGAAATTGGGAAATCAAGTGGATTCATGTTATGTTTTATGGTGGATTCTAAATCATTGAGCTTTTCTTTGATCAGGTTGTGACTTGGGTTAATTTCATGGGACGGGATGTCTTTATAGAGACTTTCAAAATGTGTTTTCCAAATTGTGGTATTTTGAAAAGGCAATGCCTGTTGTTTGGTAGTGCTCAAATTATTCCACATGTCCAAAAACTGATTTTGATCAATAGCATTTTAAATTTCTTCCAATGTTCGATAGGTATAATTTTTATTTTTCTTTCTGATGATATGTTTATAGTATTTTATAGATTCATTATATTGCAGACGTATGTTTGGGTTGTTTCAAGTTAGATAGTTTTCTTAAATTCTTTCTTGTGGTTTTACATTCATAATCAAACCATTTATCATTGAGCTTTTTTTTGGTGTGTTTCTTTGTATTCTTTAGAATACCACCAATCATTGCTGCCTTCTGAAAGATCATGCCAATATCCGGATTGGCTATGTTAACGCCATCCCTGTCAGATGCATACAGTCTATTAATGAAATTAGATACCTCATTTGTAATATTAGGCGAGTTCAGCGCCGTAATGAATTTTTCCGGGCTGTCTGTTGCCCATCTATATGGCATTTTTTAATTGTACAACACACAAGGTTCGGTTGGTAGTTTATTGGGTTGTTCAAATATTTTTAGAAACACTGATTTGATTATGGTCTGAAAGAGGAGTTTGCTGCCTGACAGTGAATGCATCGATAGTAGAGGGGTCCATGTCAGTGATTGCATAGTCAACTACACTAGACCCAAGAGCTGAAGAATATGTAAACCTCCCCATAGAGTCCCCTCTGATCCTACCATTAAGAATGTACAGGCTTAAGGCTCGACAGAGAAGCACAATCTCTTTTCCACTTTTGTTTAGAGTACTATCAAGGCTGTTTCGTTGAGTGATAGTTGGTGTGGTATACAAGGTGCTTTGACCAAATACATGGTTGTTTCCATGTGGGTCTATGAAATTAGATTCAGACCCTGTTCGTGCATTCAGGTCTCCACACAGCAGCACACTTCCCTGTGCCTGGAAGTGACTGATCTCTGTATGTAGGTTGCTGATCAGCTCTTCATTATAATAGGGGGATTCCTGTGGGGGGATGTAAATAGCACAGAGGTATATATCTTTCTCTGCTATTCCAGTCAACCTCAACCATACATGGGATTGCCCCTTCTTAACTGTTTAGATATGGCTGGTAAGGTCTTCCTTGTACCACACCACTACTCCACCAGAATGTCAGCCTCTATGTACTGCGCTGTGTTTTACAGAGGGTACTAAGACTTTATGATAACCTGAGGGACAGTGAGTGAGCATGTCTTTATGACACCATGTTTCTGTTAGTATGATAATGTCAGAGTTTTCAATAGATTTGAGGAATTCAGGGTCTTCACTCTTCAAACCAAAGGTTGATGAGTACTGACCCTGAATGTTCCAACAGCTTATGTGGAATGAACGCATTTAAATATTCAAAATTAACCTATTTGGTGAGACAGAAAATATGTTGAAAACTTACATGTACCTATAGATATATATACAGTATATATATAACATATATGCCTGTAGAATATGTGGATATACACATACCTATACATGTACATACATACAAACATATCTACACATTTCTTTCTTTCTTTCTTTTTTTTACAACAATATTTGATTACAAGAAGCACAGATAGAGGAAGCGAGAGAGGGGGAAAGAGAGGGATAGGACAGAGATGAGTACAACAGAGAGAAGTGAGTGGGTAGAGAGATGTAGGTTGGTGATGGGGTGTAGCTTAGCTGATCAGAAGGTGGGAGCACAGGGTGAACAGCATGTCCCTGATCTCTCCCAGCTCTGACGTAGCAGGAGGAGGGGCTGGGGCTGCAGGATGGGCCAGGGCTGTGGCGTAGCTCTGTTGTCGTAGGGGGGGAGGGCAGTCTCGAGGTGGGGGTGGTGATGGGGGGGGCTTTACTCTATGCTTCAATGTGGAGTGGCGGAAGTTGCGGGGTGAATAGGAGGGGACAGGAGGCCGTTGAGCAGAAGGACCCCGGCTATTACCATGTTTTCCACTGGCTGGAGGGATGAACCTGGGGGTTTGGGGAGGAGGAGGTGATGCTCTGTAGTAGCCCCTGGTGCTCACACTGAGAGAGGGGATGAAAGGGCCGCGTCCTAGGGCTACGTCCTTTAGGGCCTTTGCAAATGTCTTCACCCCCTCTCTGTGGAGGTGAAGGCCATCATAAAGGTCCCATGGTGGCATAGTGAGCCAGGTGAACATTTGGCAGCGGGGCACATCCTCTGGTGACCTCCATGTTGACGTCGTTGATGATGTGTGGGGGGGTGTCTGTCCTTGGGAGCAGTGTGGAGATCTCTGTGGAGGTCTCTCTCTGTCTCTCTCTCTCTCTCTCTCTCTCTCTCTCTCTCTCTCTCTCTCTCTCTCTCTCTCTCTGTCTCTCTCTCTATCTCTCTCTCTCTCTCTCTCTCTCTCTCTCTCTCTCTCTCTCTCTCCGTGTACGTGAATTTGTTTGGAAGTTACTAGCCACATCAAAGCCTATGAAGAATCCGTGAGATTCATGTTCCAAACTGACGCACTCTCACACGCCTCCCCCGTTCACGTGTCAGAATGTGACGGAAAAGATACAGGTCGCGTCAGCGGGGCAGCGTTTCAAGTGGCTGGAGCAGGGTATTGTGTGGAATACCAAGTAAGCTGCCTTAATTAAGAAGAGAAAAAAACAGCACGGGTTTAAAGACACAAAACAGTAGCTAATACGTTCTCTTAAGTGGTGCATGCGAACACACTTTGAGAGCAAATAAACATATTCATGAGCGGTTGAAGGAGAGAGAGGACCCCCTGCTGGCTCACATAGTGCGTCTTATAGCACATCTCTCCCCCCCCCCCGCTAATGAAACGCGGTTTCAAAATACCCTCTTTAAACTCTACAACCATCTTGGCACCTTTGGAGAGCCCTGTTGCCACGGCAACGGCGCTGTCCAGCCGCAACTTGTTGCGCTTGCCCGTGGGCAGGCGGAGCGGCGCTGTGCAGAGCGACACGGAGCGGCGTGCCGGAGCGAAAACACACGCTGGCTCTCTGCAAACGCCAGGACAACAGCTGTGGCAGAGCACCCTCCAATATGGAAACACACACACACACACACACACACACACACACACACACACACACGCCCGCTGGCAGACCAAGCCAGGATATCGTTCGATGGCCCTTCCATCCGGTTAGCACGGCTCATCCCCAGGACTGGAACACCTTTGTCTCCGTCCTCCAGTACCTCAGGTCGCTGATTAAGAGGGAGAGAGATGTGTGGAGCAGCTGCTGTCTAACAGCACCACAGCTCTCTCTCTCCCCCTCCCCGTGTAGCTCTCTGCCTAGCTCGTTCTCCCCCTCCCTCCACGCTCCACCGCCGCGGCGCCTCGCCAAGAGGGATGATGAAGTTTTGAAGTCTCTCTCTCTCTCTCTCTCTCTCTCTCTCTCTCTCTCTCTCTGTCTCTCTCTCTCTCTTCATTTACCAGCCATGGTCTTTTGTGTCTTTTCCCCTTCGTGTTTCTGTCTCCTCTCCTCCTCTCCCCATCTCTTTCTCTTTCTTTGCTCTGTGGTTGTCGTACGTCTGTAGTACCTCCTGTTGATGACAGTGTGTCCAGCTCTCCACCAATCAGGTGCATGGGGCGGGCCCCTCCACCCAGCTAGAGTCTCCTCATCCGTTTCAGTCCTCAATCTACCCATCCATCCATCCATCCTCCATCCATCCTCCTCCTCCTCCTCCTCCTCTCTGCTGAGTGCGGGGGCCTGCTCCAATGTCAAGAGGACCACT
>JAPMUY010000924.1:45000-165000 GCA_026901105.3 Galaxias olidus
TATATATATATATATATATATATATATATATATATATATATATATATATATATATATATATATATACACATAGACTATATACAGTGGTAGAATTGTTAAAAGCTAACAAGGGGGATGGTCAAATATCTGATCAGGTGTGTATTTTTTATTTTTGTACATTTCTACAGCATTGAAAGGGTACATTCCGGTAGCTTTGAATGGGATATTTTATAGGTTGAGACAATTTATAAGTAAAATGGCTTAATGACCAATTTATCAAAGCATTCCATGACACCCCCAACCACCCCCACCCCTCGCTCAAAAAACTAAACTGTTAATATTTTCATTTATGATTTAAAAAGTGGAACTTCGAAAACATCTATATATTACAAAAAACCAGTACAAGTTACACTTCTAAAATGTTTGCTATTTTTGAGAATTGCATGCAAAAGAAGGGAACGATGACTGACTTCACTCTCCTATACCTCATTCCAATTAACTATTTAAATGACACATTGTGATTGCACATTGGGCATGTTAGGTGGGGCATGACAAAGGATCATTGGATTTATTTCACAATATCTTCCATATTGATATAGAGTCATACTGGTGAGGAATTTCTTCATTTACAAGTGCTCTTGCCTGCTGGTTGCGAACCAAACAGTGATTTTTTTAAGCCAATTTGTAGTGTAAGATCTGTTGGAGAACTCTATCAGTGGAATATATGCGCTGGTATTCATTCATTTAAACCCAACACCTACGAACTTATTTTAGATAGACATCGTTTAAAAATGGTTTTCATTATGTTATCTTATCACAGCGGCAAGCGCAGGGGTAGTGTCCTTCGATCTTTAAGAATCTTTTGATATTTGATAGTAGTTATTTGTATAGCCTACTTTTTACTTTTATAATATCGCATAAAGAATGAGAAATGTCATATGCCAGTGGCCACAGAGCAAAGTAAGCCAAAAGTGACTCCTGTGCTGGCAAGAATGCCATTGTGAGAGGCCAAGAAGAATCCAAAGAACACCACCAAGGCCATCCTGAATAATCTGAGCAATTCTGGTACCCACATCTCAAGGCAAACGCTCCAGCGGACACTGCACAAGGCTTGCCTCCATGGACACCGACCAAGGAGGACCCCACTTATCCTAAACACAGGCACACAAAAGCTCGCCTAGCCTTCGCAAAAGCTCACCTGGACAAAGAAGAAAGCTTTTGGTCATCAATTCTGTGGTCGGATGAGACAAAAAATTGAGTTGTTTGAACACAGGGATGTGTTTTTTGTTTGGCAAAAGAAAGGAGAAGCATTCAACCCCAAGAACACCATCCCCACTGTCAAGCTTGGTGCTGGGAGTATAATGCTTTGGGGGTGTTTTTCAGCCAATGGGCCAGGCAACCTTGTCAGAGTAAACGGCATCATGAGAAAAGAGGACTACATGAAAATTCTGAAGGGAAACAATAGGTAGTCTGCAGAAAAACTTGGCCTAGGGCAGCTCTGGACCTTCCAAGAAGACAATGATCCGAAACATATAGCTAAAGTGGTCAGGAAATCGTTAACAGAAAACAATATCAACGTTTTGGAGTGGCCCAGCCAGAGTTCAGATCTGAATCCCATCGAGAATCTGTGGAGGGAACTAAAGACTAGCGTGATGGCAAGGAAGCCTTCCAACATCTCAATGACCTGGAGATCTTTGCAAAAGAGTAGTGGTCCAAAATCCCAGTGGAGACGTGCAAAAAGCTTGTTTGCAATAATTATAAGAACAGTTTGACTGCTGTAATGGCAAATAAAGGCTTTGCAATTGATTACTGAGAAAGGGTTTGAGTCATTTTGGACATGGCATGTTTTGTCAAAATGTTAAAAAAACAAAAACAACATAGGCCTACTATCAGTAATATTTTTCGTTAATATTTCTAACAAAATTTCTTACTGTCTTTTGTCACCTTCTTATGTAATTTCCAGCCAGAAGAAACCTATTTGTCAAATAAAAACTCACTTTAAACTAAAAATTTGGCATGGGTATGAATACTTTTGGGTTTAACTGCAGCTAGCTGTCAGTCTACAAAATTAGGCTAATCTGCTACATGAAGCTATGTGGCACGCTAACAACGTAACCTTGACAACCAATCACAGCTGATTTTGTGCGAGTAGAGCGGGGGAGGGGGGACTTGCGAGTGCGAAGCAAAGAAACTCGGATTTTCTATTATTTATCAGCTAGGTTTGATTAAAGCGCAAAAAAATAAATAAAAAAAATCATGGGGGATGCAGTCCACCAAAAAGTCGAGGGATGGTCTTGTCCATTTTTCTTCACAAGGGGGATGGCATCCCCCTTCATCCCCCCTCAATTCGAGCACTGACTATATACATATATAGGCCTATTTTAATTTATTTATAGAAATGTTGCATTTAGTATAATTGTGTGTTGGTCATTATTAGAATTAAAAAAACAGTCTTATTGCGATCAGTATAGTAGCCTATAGTCCAATCCAATCAATACATATTTATGTACACTATATGTGCAAAGGTTTGGAATCACTAAGACATTTTTGGATATAGCATTGGCATTGGATAGATATATCATTGGTAAGGTGTTTTGTCTACAGTTCAGTCGCTTACAGGATATTGTTTCCCAAATGAGACTATAGCGTGTCGGCAGCTTCTGAGGTGCGGAAACCACCACGCATGGCACCCCCAAACATTCTACGGTCAAATGTGGTGTGTAGTTTGTTCACAATTCAAATTCTTGGTCAAAAAGTCAACTGCCAATCTTGACCATGCCTGAAACGATGGAGAAACCACAATCGCTCACCGTAGATTAACAAGAAATGTGAAGCTTGGGAAGGGCCTCGGCAATACCCATAAATTAAACATAGGCAATTAAATCTACAGTAAATGTGTGTAAATCCACTGATGCTTTGGCTTGTCTCCCAGTGTTAGCAAGTACAGGCATCTTGGCATTTTTTCACTTCGCCCACCTGTGCTAAATCATGCATGAATTCATAGCAGCTGAATTTGAAATCATGTTTGTACGAATTCATTTTGACCAGCCGGCCAACGCGCAGATAATTTAAGAAGTCTGTGCGACTCCCGAGCGAAGGTGAAAGTTCGGTACGGCATATCTTCTATAAGGTGAAAGAACGAAATGTTCTCCTGCTGCCGCAATTGCCTCAACCTTCTCAAAGTTCCTTGGATTCACATAAAAGATATATGGAATACTTGAACAGTGGGGAGGGATTTTTGCGGCTCCAGTGCTGAGAAGTTGGCCTCCGAGGTGTCAAACGTGTCAAGTCCTGATTATACATGCTGTTAATTCTCTGAAGAGAACTTTAACACGGAGCGTCCAGCGTGCAGTAGAAGGTCCAGCAGTCATGTAGATACAAGATACAGCATTTCTTTCAGGGGCCGGGCTTTCCCAGCGCACTTCTGATACAGCTCTATTTCAGCACCACGGAGAGCTCCCCAAAGCTTTAGAAGCCTCTGCAGAGGTTGGTGAGGTCAGCAAGCGAATATTAGAATACCAAATATTACCGCCCATTTGCTTTTCTATTTTCAACATTCTAATCAAGTCAGATATGTAAACACATGTTTTAAGCTTTCTACCCGGTCATTTGATTTGCCTTCAGACACGTGTTGTTAATGCAATCTATTGTAGAACGAGCTTTTTGAAACAAGGCATTAATCATTATAAGTTCAACGACCCTTTAACTGAATATAGCTTCCTGGAGGTCACTGTTCTAACCTCTAGGCTGGATATAGTATTCCAACCTTGAAGCTGCATTCCCTTAACTTCACTACACCTGTTGCAGCCTGGAAAAAGCAAGGCTTGCATTCTATGGATGTAGATATAAGACAGCAGATTTTAGTTTTAGATATCATTCTCCTTCGGGCAGCGTCTTACACGTTGTGTGAGTATGATCCTTTTGCAAACGAACTTTGTCCTTTGCAGAAGCACAATCTTGGTAAAATACTGGTATCAAACTTTATTATCTGGTTAACTTGTGTTTACAAGTTTGTTGTACAACAATATAGTATTTGATTTCAACCATTTCTGTGTCTGTGTCTTATTGTGTTCTATTTTACTGATGTTCGTGAGTGTGTAAAGATTGGATCCGACAGTGTCATCATGGATGAACCCAGGGCATCTTGCATTTCACTCGGTGCACTCAAAAAAACAAAACAAAAAAAAACAACAATATATACAGTACATGCTCCTGGTCACTGCATATCGCTTGCATGATCAACGATTATACTCCAAGCATGGGCATCTCTTCCTCATTTAGTGACTCACTTGCTTGTGCCATAAAGCAATTTGTCACAGTTTCAGGAGATTCTGCACGGTGGCAGACAAAATTTGTGTTAAATGTTGAGACTTCAAGAGGACTGATCTGAACCGAGATTTTTTAATTCTCCCGCATGCATTAAAATGTGCTATTAGAAGAAATGTATTGATAATCCGTTAATATAAAAAAGTTGCCTATAGTGGCTTTATTGTGACTAGGTTAAAATATAGAATCATTTGGAAAGGTCAGTGTTGTTTGAGCACCATGGACATGTTTGGCTGCCATCATTATAATATCAAGACTGCATTAAATATCGTGCCACTATTTGTAAATGAGACTGGCCTTCAACTGTAATTGCCAGGTTACAGATACAATATAATAGGTCAAGCCTGTCCTTGACATCTATATTTCTGTAATGGGATGTGGAGACCTAAGATGGGCTAAAATGTCACTTTAAGTTGTATTTAGTCTTAATTTACATAAGTTAATTGAAACCATGTTAAACTAGATCCATGTGCAAAGCTTCAAATGTACTGAGTCCAATATTTTGCATTGTTACTTGTTACTTGACATAACATTGTTGGATACACTCAAGAAAGTTTTCTTTTTTTGAGTGTGTTATGAAATTCCTTCACGATGCTGATTTGTATCCGTGTTGTTTGTTGCGTCCACTTCCTCTGTCCATATCCACACACCTTCTTGAAGCCACGCTCCCAAGGGCAGAAAATTTAGTTTGCAAAATCTAGATGTACATGCCTGGAATCGTTTTCATGGCAACTAACATGGATTCAGACGTGTGGGCATTCCCTAAACAACTCATTGCTCAATCCTACTCACGCACAGACCATAAATGCACATCCACACATAAGCCCACATACAAACACACACACACAGACCACACATAATGTCATTTTGCAGGCATGCACGAGCACATTTCATGTATGGACACAGATCCACACTGAGCCTGTAGTTCTGTGATAATGGCAGGAAGGAACAGCCCTCCTTAGAGACCACATGTAACATCAGAGTCAGACAGACAGGGAGATGGAGAGACACACACAGCCCACCCCGCTGCACACAGCATTGCTACACACACACACATACGCACATACACACATACACACACACACACACATACACACATACAGACACACAGTCCACCACGCTGCACAGTAACACAGCATACAGCATTGCCACACACACACACACACACACACACACACACACACACACAGCACAAACACACAGCATGGGAATGCTACACACACAGCACAGACACACAGCATAACAATGCTACACCCCCCCCCCCCCCCCCCCCCACACACACACACACACACAAACACACTGCACAGTAACACAGCACAGCCACACTATCTGAGCCTCCACCATGTGAGGAGACACCTAGATGTTCACGGGTGTCCATCCATCTGGATCCATCCGGCCCGACTAGAGCCTTTGTGTGTTCTGAGGGCCGGCCCGACTAGAGCCTTTGTGTGTTCTGAGGGCCGGCCCGACTAGAGCCTTAGTGTGTTCTGAGGGCCGGCCCGACTAAAGCCTTAGTGTGTTCTGAGGGCCGGCCCGACTAGAGCCTTAGTGTGTTCTGAGGGCCGGCCCGACTAGAGCCTTAGTGTGTTCTGAGGGCCAGCCCGACTAGAGCCTTAGTGTGTTCTGAGGGCCAGCCCGACTAAAGCCTTAGTGTGTTCTGAGGGCCAGCCCGACTAAAGCCTTAGTGTGTTCTGAGGGCCAGCCCGACTAAAGCCTTAGTGTGTTCTGAGGGCCAGCCCGACTAAAGCCTTAGTGTGTTCTGAGGGCCGGCCTGACTAGAGCCTTAGTGTGTTCTGGGGGGGGGGGGCGCCGACGGTAAGACGCGTGGCTGGGCGCCTGTGTTTACAGTGATGGGCACTGGGAAATGGTCTGTGGTAGCCCCTTGCAGGTGGATGAAGAGGGACGAGGAGTTCTAAAGGGTTGACGTGGGCCAGAGGGATTTATTAGTGTGTTAGCGTTTATGCCTGTGCAAACACAGTGTGTTTACCCCATAGGTTGACAAAGTCAGCCAAGGCTCAAACAAACTGGACGTCCTGAGCTTCAGCAGGCTTGAAAGAATGCATGCCCACACACACACACACACACACACACACACGCGCGCGCGCACACACACACACACACACACACACACACACACACACACACACACACACACACACACACACACACACACACACACACACACACACACACACACACACACACACACACACACACACACACACACACACACACACACACACACACACACACACACACACACACACTGAACAGTCCTGTCTTCTGGCTTTCATTTAATTTATGAGGGAAATTGCAATATCGAGGGCAAACAATAGACTTGTCATTCCGGCTACAGGGGGTGGGGATATGAGCGCTATTTAAACAGCCCTCGAAGCAGGAGGGGGCCCCCTGCTCCCCTCCCAAACATCGTCGATGCTGAAACAGATAGCATTTACCAGCACCGCGCTGAAATGGCAGGGCCACATATTTACACATGCATATGCAAACGCCACATGGCTCCCCAACGCACCCTCGTGCCCACTCGCTGGCCCGTGGAAAGTATCCAGCTGCTGCCTCCAGCTCCACAGTGTGTGCGTGTGTGTGTGTGTGTGCGTGCGTGCGTGTGTGTGTGTGTGCGTGCCGGCTCAGGATGCGTATCCATCTCTCCCACACCTGTGATGCACGCCCCAATCCCCCTGGCTGGCGCGGCTCCTCCCATATGCACATAGAGATGGCCGGTAATAGAATTGAAAATGATTCCAAGATGTGTTCCGCAGAGCATCTCGGTCAACGTCTTCACAGACAAAAGCAATTTGGCCGCACTGCGCGAGGATTTTGCATGGATAAACACGCATGCTTCCAAACATTAAGCATAAAAAAAGCTTTACGAAAGTCTGTTTTTCGAATATTTTTTCTTTTGATTGAGTTCCAGTGACAGTGGGCCGACCTGGAGAATGACACAGTTGTCTCCCTCCAAAACATTCCCCTTCCCTTGGAGGACTTCCTGTTTAGCTAGCTGCTATCTGAGCAGGACGTGTAGTCCTTTCCTTCCTTGGAGGACTTTCTGTTTAGCTAGCTGCTATCTGAGCAGGACGTGTAGTCCTTTCCTTCCTTGGAGGACTTTCTGTTTAGCTAGCTGCTATCTGAGCAGGACATGTAGTCCTTTCCTTCCGTCCCTCCCTCAGTGTTATCGACACCATTTTAATGTCCTCCCCGTCGTCTTTGTCGTTCCCATGGTCGCCATAGCGGTGTCTCCCTGCCCCCCGCGTAACCCCCCATGCCATGCAGGCGAACGGGCTCGGTCGCCAGCGTTCGGAACGTTCAAAGCGCCGCGCCGGAGCTTGACGAGCACCCCGCCTGAAGTCTGTGGCCCTCGCCGCGGGAATAGGACTTCACACGCACCCCTCTGTTTGAGATGCCACTCATCGCAGCACACACTGGTACCCCGGCGCCATTGCACCCTAATTGCATCATGGAGGTGCCGTGTTGGCTTCAGCGAATCACGAGGCCTCAGGGTTCTAGATCTCTGCCTCTGCCTCCGCCTCTGCCTCCGCTGGTGAACATTGATAACGTGGCGACGACGCATGTCCCTTCGCCACAGTTCAACTGTCCTTTTACTTTAACATCAGGAGTGGAACTGAGTCGTTTTGAACACCGCACATGCAGAGCTGCGGTTGTTTGCAGCACCAACCCCAACGAGTGACGTTCTCAAAACGTGGGTGCCAGTATTTGGTATGCATGTTACATTGCTGGGCTTAACAGCTTATTAGACCCACCAGACACAACTCCTATGCCACAGTGTAATTAAATCCTATCCGCATGTGTGAAAAACAACACTATACATTGTTTCTTGTGTTTTGGAGAGAGCGAGGGAGAAGGCGTTTCCGCGTGAGCCGCGGTGCGACTCGGAGAAACATTGCCGCAATGCCATCCACGTTCTCCGTCTCAAACTTGGTGTGATTTCTGACTGACGTCTTTGAAGTCGCCCCTTTGAGCCCCGTCACACAACCTGAGCTCCCACTTTCATCATTGGCTCTTCTCCTAGTCAACGGCTCTATTGGGAAAGACGCATCCAAACTTACTCCGACGTAGCCTCCGTCGTATCCGAGAGCAGTCATTGTGATATTGAAACACAGTCAGGTTTGACATTGCGGGATCTTTTCTTGTTGTACTGTGAGGTAAATGGTGACGGGGAATGACATTGGTACGTTTTGAACTTCAATAGAAATCCACGTTCTTTGGATTTGATGGTATATGTTTTGTAGATTCATGGACAACTAACTGAGGTGTGTGGAGATATGTTGCCAGGGAACCACATTCCCCATGATGGAAAACAGATCTACGATGTACCAAAAAAACTGACATTCAGCATGTGTGGAAAATATGTTTTCTATCTATGGAGTATTAACTTTGGTTTGTTTGCCTTATGCCCCTGACATTTCAACATCAGACAATAAGATTCCTGGTGCCATATTTCCACAACTTTCTTTTTCCTCACCAACTTAACCTTTTATTCGTCCTTTCTCTCTCTCTCTCTCTGATTAGGTGCACATGAGAGAGAGAGAGAGAGAGAGAGAGAGAGAGAGAGAGAGAGAGAGAGAGAGAGAGAGAGAGAGAGAGAGAGAGAGAGAGAGAGAGAGAGAGAGAGAGAGAGAGAGAGAGAGAGAGAGAGAGAGAGAGAGAGAGAGAGAGAGAGAGAGAGAGAGAGAGAGAGAGAGAGAGAGAGAGAGAGAGAGAGAATGTTCCCAGATTTAGCTTGAGCCGTGATGATAAGTGGCAAGGCAGGCCAGCGTTTGGAGGGGGAAATTTTGTGTCAAACACAGCTACTGTACGCCTACATCTGTATAATGGTGGCACTGAATCTCTCCTTCATGCAGTTGTTTTGTGAAAAGTACTTCAATATGTTTTACTACGTTTAGGTCTCACAAAATGGGTGAGGGGTAGATTGTATGAGGGTTCTTTGAGTTTATTCTACCTCCACTTCAGTTCAACATAAATATGATACATTTGACTTATATTTCTTAATGAAAAGTATTCATTTGATTGATTGATTAATGTCAAGAGAATTATTGCAATGAAAAGGTCAGCTTGATTTACTGTTTTGACTTCTTGATTGATTGTTTTTCTTAATTGTTCGCATTTTGGAGCTGGGGGCAATTGGAGCAGTAGTTTACTGCAATCACCTTCCTCTGAATCAAAGGGTAATTATTTGCACGGAGCTATACAATGCTATAGCTATACAGTGCATGTGTTTGAAGGATAGCATTGGATGATTCTCTCTCTCTGTGTGTGTGTGTGTGTGTGTGTCTTTTTTTAAGAGGCTGTGCATTAATCTACATATTCATGTTTCCATTTCTCCCACATTAATGTTATAGCCTTCTATCATTAGGGAAACTCCTCCCCAACATCAGTGATAAATGAAGAGCACCTACATTTCATGTATTTTCTTCCCCCATTCTACTGGGAACAGAATGTAATATAATGCTGCAATACGCTGTGATATTCCTCTTTTTGTTTGCTGTAAAATCTTTTCTTTTACCCCAGAGCAGAATGGGTCGAAATCCATAAAACCGAGGGCGATAATCTGTCACTTCAATAGCAGAATGTTTAGATTTAGAAGCTGAATGCTTGAAGATCTTCAGCACTTATAGGGTTGCATGGGCGTGTGTGTGCGTGTGCGTGTAGGCTACTGTAATGTGTGTGCATGTGTCTGTGTGTGTGTGTGTGTGTGTGTGTGTGTGTGTGTGTGTGTGTGTGTGTGTGTGTGTGTGTGTGTATAGGCTACTATAATGTGTCTGCATGTGTCTGTGTCTGTGTGTGTGTGTGCGTGTAGGCTACTGTAAGCCTGCATGTGTCTGTGTGCACTTCTGGATCTGTGTGTATGTGTCTCTGCGTGTGGGTGTGTGTGTGTGTCTGTGTGTGTATGTGTGTGTCTGGAACATTGCCTCTAATTAGTCAGAGAAAATCCTGTCCTTAATAAGGTGTTTGACTGAAAATAGTGTGGAAAGCTGCGTGGTAATCTTCTATCTCAGCCGCTGTTGACTGGTGGCTGGCGGCGCGTGCATCGGTTGCGGTGACAACTTACGTCGCCGCGGTGATAAGATTGCATACAGAGGGCATGGCAGTGTGCCGCGGCAGCCCCGCGTGGCTGTGTGCCCTCGTGAAGTCGGTGTGCGAGAGTGCGTTTATGGACCCTGTGCACGTGACTGTCTGTGTGCATATGCGCTCATGCTTGGTCCTAAGTATAGCCTACATGTCCCACAATTCCAGAGACTGATGGCGGCAGAGGTGAATTGGAGGGGCGGTTAAAGCACCAGGACCTCCCTTCAATCAACGCTGACTGCAGATGGAGGGCCAACCCCTATCATTGAACACACACGTACACACACACACACACACACACACACACACACACACACACACACACACACACACACTCACTTTCTTTAAGGGAACATCTGAGAGGAGAAGAAAGGAAATTGTAGATCAAACCTTTACCAAGAACTTCTCATAGGGTTCTAAACCCGAAGCTTTTGATCCAAACGCCCCCAACCTTTAGAGTGGGATTAATGAGAATGGAGACATTTAACGTTTGAAAAGGTTTTCCATGGCTTTACCTAGTTGAATCACTTAGGGATCACCGCTGGGAGGGGGGCGCTGAGATTACACAGGGCTTTGATTGGAGAGGCGTAATTGGACAGTTCACGTTCCGCCTCATGATTTCGATGGCTTTAGAGGCGCCGATGATGCAACCGGATTGGCTTAAGCACCGCGGCCCACCTGCCCGCGCAAGCCGCGCCGCCGCTCCCGGTCTGTGGGCGGCTCTCGAGCCGTTAAGCGTGAAATGGTCAAGGTGTGCCGGTTGTCATGGAGACATATGGCGCGGATGGCGACGGGGTCGGCAGGTGCCGCTGCCGTTGTCGCGGTGCGATGTGCGTGTGTGAGGCAAAGGGAGCTGTGGGGGGCCCCCCTCTCTCCATCATCTCCTAGTTGGACGTATGGCCGCAGGGAAAGTCAGGCAGACTTGAGTTGCTGTTTATTATAATTTTTTTATTTGGGTAGACCTTTATTTTATGTGAAATGTACTTATATTACAAGCTTTTAGCTGGTGAACAAATATTCAGTTAGGTATTAGGAATCTTCTTGAAATATTTAGTTGCTTTGGAATAAGGACACCCCATGTCGTCAAGAGCAGCCCTGCAGATTATTTCCAGTCACGGAGAATTTGCCGAGCACCTGTATCTATTGTCTGGGACTGAGTCAACAAGTCTTTAGAGCTGGGCTCGGCTGATCACTAAACTGGCTCCCCTGCTCATCGGCTGTGGGGACGGGTGCTCCATCCTCCACCCAAACCATCCTGGAGCCCTGGCAGTACGCCCAGAGCACCACGGGACACCAAGGGGACGACCCACAGGCACCCTGCGGTGTGTGTGAGTGTGTGTGAGTGTGTGAGTGTGTGAGTGTGTGAGTGTGTGAGGGTGTGAGGGTGTGCACGCGTGGGACAGATTAAGCCGGGGAAAGAAACGGGGAGGACGCAGAGAAAATGAATGGGGTGGGGGTTTAACAAGCTGGGAGGGGGGGTTGGACACACACACACACACACACACACACACACACACACACTCTAAACCCTTTTGGAAAGGCGTGGCGTGGAATGAAGGGGAAAAGCCCCGTGATGACAAGCTCGCGTGTCGACATCCAGACTCCTCCATTTCAGACCTTAGGCCAGAAGGACGCAAACGCAGCGCTAAGAAAAAAACAGGGACGGGACCCTTTTTAGGCCAGACCTAACATGATGCTGCAACTGTCAGAAGCATAATTGGTGTGTCTTGCACAAAGCACGCAGTGCCACGCTGCCTTGAAAGCGTAGGTCGACAGCTCTCAGGCCTATCATTTAAACAGAAGGCGTACCAGAGCAAAGTGTCGGGGGGGGGGGGGGCGACTTTTTGGTACTCATTATCATGGGCCCTGACTCCACCACCCCGGGCGACTGGCAAGCCTCATTAAAACGAGTGTGAACTCCTAGTTTGGACTTCTTCGTTGGAAAATAGGGAGAAATCTCTCTTCCCGGGCTGAGCGAGTTCAGCGAGCAGAGGGCTCGCGGCGTGTTGGGAGGTGTGTGTGTGTGTGTGTGTGTGTGTGTGTGTGTGTGTGTGTGTGTGTGTGTGTGTGTGTGTGTGTGTGTGTGTGTGTGTGCACTTTTCGTTGAGTCCGAGCGGGAAGCATGCATGTGTGCCCTAGATTCGTGTACTCTTATGGAAACACATCCCCCCCCAAAATAAAAATATTTGACCTCCTTCCTGCCATCACGGACCGTTTTCGTGAAGCGAAATCATCTGTTTTCGGCTTTGCTCCGGTGGTTGTATGGTCTCGCCTCCAAGCGGTGGGAGGATGGTGCCCCTGCTGCACGGCTACGGTGGAGCAGCGATCACGCCCATGAGCTCTGCAAATGGAGACGCGGTGATGGGGCCGTGTTGTGGTGCTTCTGGCGTTTCATAAGGTGGCAGATTGTTGTTTCATAAGAAACATTCGAAACATTCTTGTGTGTGTGCGTGTTTGTGCATTTAATAATACATTATTATTATTATTATTGTTAGTATTATTATTATATCCATTATGCCATACTGAAAAATGAAACATTAAATACCAATAATCCTCCTGCTGTCTTGTGACAGCTTGCTGAATGGAAAAAACTCATTTGGTTTCGTTGCATGATGCTCTTTACTTGGGCGCCCAGATTGGATTCTTACTTTTGAGCTACAGGTCCCGGCGTCTTCATTCAGCCGTGTCTGACGCTGATACTCCGGCTGTTGGTAGAGCCACACATCCGCGGCAGCCATCTTCCACTGGACACACCTTTTCTTCCGCAGCCTCGCCGTTCTGCCTCAGCTGCTGGTTCACTGCTGGGGAGGAGTTTCTTTCTCTCCTAGGCTTCGCCCTCCCACTTCTTCTTCTCACATAACTCTGAGCTCTCCAAACACCATTGTTTTCTGTGTGTGTGTGTGTGTGTGTGTGTGATCAGGGTGATACGTCTGGTCTTACGTCGGTTGCTGCCGTCGTCAACGTGACACTCATTTCGTGGGATGACATCTGCCGGTTCTTTTGTCTGTCAGAAGCTTTCCTCATCCGCCCTGCGCTTTGTTGGCCTGTAATCCCTCCTTCCCTGCGGCCCCTCCTCGACAAAGCTGGCGTGGTGCGCATTACCAACGGGCAGGACATTGTCTGCTAATTCTCCATCGCTGCAGCCAAGCCCTCGAGTACCTGGTTGTGGCGTCAGGCACAGCCTCCTTTTGTCAGGCTCGTCTTGCACCCCGACAGTGCAAGTCTGAGATTAGCTCTTTCTGCGGCGCGGTGCGCATGCTAGATCCTCATCCACCCAATGACTAAGGCGTTGAGGGGCGGCGCATCGTAGGTCGCCCTAACAATAAAACACATTCCTCACAGGCACTTCCAGGTAATCTTTGTCTGCTTTCGTCTTTCCTGGTTTATCCATTGCCCTTGTTTGACTTGCTACAAAGCTTTCCTGCTCATTGCTCATTCTACTGCTCAGGTATATTGTTTGTGTGAGTGTGTGTGTGTGTGTGTGTGTGAGTGTGTGTGTGTGTGTGTGCGCGTGCGTGCGTGCGTGCGTGCGTGCGTGCATTTTGTTATGTTTTCCATCTGTTGCCAGACCTAGAGTTTGTAGAAGCGTCGTATTACACAGATGTGAAATTCCCGGAAAGGCTGCAGCGGAGACTGGAATGTGTGAGTTTGCCTGTGTTGGCGTGACTGAGAGTGTGAGAGGGAAGGAGAGAAGAACACCTGGGGAAGAAAATTTCCAGAGCCTGCGCCCCCTCCCCCTTCTGCGAATGCGGGAGGGCCCTTTGCATGCCGCCTCTGATCGACCCTCTCCAACTCGGCGGTGTGTATCCGCGGGGTTCACGTTTGACCCCCTTCCCCGCCCCCCTCACCCCGCGCCCCGGCTGCTGCAGAGAGGAGCCGGAGGACCGAGAGCCCCCCTCGGGAGCGCGGTGCCCCCCCCCCCCCACCCTCCGCGGTGCCACTTTCGGCGTTCCACAGGCGGTGTTTAAACGAGGAAAGTGAGTCGACAGGGAGGCCGCTGAGCAAACACGCTGCCGCCCAGTCCCAGGAGGGGGGTCGGAGGGGGGGAAGTGTTTCGGTGGAATGAGAGCCGGGCTTCATTGTTCAACCAGAGACCCTGCAGGTCTGCTGCTGCTGCTGCTGCTGCTGCTGCTGCTGGTGCTGCTGGTGGAATGGAACTGCCTCGTATGCGGGGTGGGGGGGGGGGAATGGATCTAGCAGAGATCTGCCGTCTCTCTAAACCGTGAAAGTCTTCAGTTCAGCGGTTTGATGTTCCTCTCCAGCAGGTTGCCGGCTGTGGGGAATCTCGGCGTGACGTTCCGCGGTGAGAATCCTTTGGAGTCGCCGGTGAGCGTGGAGAGACGCGGGGCAGCAGGGCGAGGGTGGTGATGGAGCTGCTCCGCGTTTCGCCAGTGAGGCGCTTCAGTCACACCACAGGAACACAGGATGAACCCTGTATGATGCGTCTGTTCATTGTATTGTGAATTCTAACTGGAGCACAGAAGCAGCCTCTTCTTGCTCGCTTCACACACCCACGTACATGCACACACACACACACACACACACACACACACACAAATAGGAATGCAAACGCATGACTGAGTGCACAAAGGCATGCTCATATGAGTGCAGACATTTGGACACACATGCAAGCACATGCCACATACATGCACCGGCTGAAATGCACACACGCACACACAAACACAGACACGCGCGCACACGGAAGGATGCACACACACACACACAGATTCATGTGCAGGAATCTAGCAAAGCCCACTCGCTTAACACCGCATTAATCATTGCAAGATTTATGCAATCAATTATTACACTGCGGGAGTTCAACAACTCTCCTGGCAAGTAGTTCAAAAGTTGTTTGAACTGCACCACTGAATCTAACCACAATACCGCAATGATGGGGACTGTGGTAGAAAGAGTGGCAAGCTCCACTACAGCACCAATCTATTCAGGGAAAACAATTCTCCTCGCAGATGAAAAAAAAAAGACCCCTACCATCGAGCGACTATTTATTTGTCAGAGTTATCGCCATGATGAACTGTTCCAACTTACTCAACAGAAATGTGCTGAGCAAACTTTGTTTGGGGGGGATTTATATTGTAAGATGTCTCCCACACAGAACTATTGAACATAAAGCATGCACGCATATATAAAGAAAATAAAGACAAGAACATCCCAGTGCTCCTCTATATACACAACTCTGTTCCTCCCTCCCTCTCTCTCTCTCTATCTCTCTCTCTCTCTCTCTCTCTCTCTTCCTCTTTCTTTCTCTCTCTCTCTCTCTCTCTCTCTCTCCCTCTCTCTCTCTCTATCTCTCTCTCTTTTTCTTTCTCCCATTCTCTCTCTCTCTCTCTCTCTCTCTCTCTCTCTCTCTCTCTCTCTCTCTCTCTCTCTTTATCCCTCTATCTCTATTCCTCTTTCCCTCACTCAATACCTATCCGTGCTTGTTGCCTTGGAAACAATACAAAGAGATTTCTTTCGCAGGCGGCACAAGTTCCGTCACCTTGGCAACGCTTGGCTTTCATCCAGCCAATGCCGAGACTGGCCGCCCTCTGGCAGCGGCAAACCGGTCAGATTGACCACCAGCGGTGAGGGCCGCCCGCCCGCCTGGAAATCATCCAAGCCCTGATGTCTGTATCGATGAGTTCCCTGAGCAAACCAGGGGATAGACGGCGCCGCTAACAAAGGCGGAGGGCGCACACCTGTGCAAAGCACCCCCCCCCTAGCCCCACCGCCGTTCGACTCGTCGTCGTTGCCCTGGCCGACCAACACTCCCAGGACGCGGGGCCACCCCATTAGAGCGGGCTAATCACTCCACAGCACGGGGACAGACACGCTGGCCGGCTCAGACCCGGAGGCGGCGCAGGACGCTGGGCGTCGTGTCGCCGCGCCGTCCCAGGGACCCGTGAGCGCACGTTGACCTGGGCGAGTGGTGTGGCACGCCGGTGACGTCTGAAGGCGCGTGAAGCAGACTGCGACAGCTCGCCATTTTGTGGGGGCTGGCGTCGTGGGGAACCGCATTCGTCTCCAGCACCGCCCCCCCCGTTAGGATAACAGAGCGTTCCCACGGCTGCTCCCCAGGGCCCACTTAACCGGGAGGCAGTCCTCTTTGATGTCCCTCCCATCGCTGCCCTGCACGGCCCACGAGGACCGCGAGGAGAGGATACAATCCAACGAGAACCCTTTACCTGCTGATTGAGGTCGACACCACGGCACTGTAACCCTCTGAAGGCCCCCCTAGGAACTCTTTAACAGTGCGTGGACACCCCCCCCCCCCCCCCCCCCCCAAAAAAAAAAAGGTTTCTGCAGTTCTGTAATGTTGTTAATGTCCGTGAAAATATGACACGGCCCCTTATTAAGAAGATTTGTAGTGGTGACAACACCGGGGGAGGGGGGTTCCGTAATGTTGACCCACCCATGAAAATATGACATGGTTCCTTATTAAGAAGATTTGTGGTGGTGCACCGGGGAGGAAGGGGGGGGGGGGGGGGGCTCTTCTCCTGCTTGTTGTGTGGCGGCTCCCTGCGCCTGCCGCTGCCCCGAGGAGGTGTTTGCTCCCTGGCAGAGAGAGAGAGAGAGAGAGAGAGAGAGAGAGAGAGAGAGAGAGAGAGAGAGAGAGAGAGAGAGAGAGAGAGAGAGAGAGAGAGAGAGAGAGAGAGAGAGAGAGAGAGAGAGAGAGAGAGAGAGAGAGAGAGAGAGAGAGAGAGAGAGAGAGAGAGAGTGTCAATGACTCCACTCTGCTCCTGGGGGGGGGGGGGGGTCGCGCACACACGTCACATACGCACGCACACGCAACAGTCATCGTCTTCTCCTCACACATGCACATACTGTACGCATGGCCCTGCAAAAGCACACACCCACACACACACTCTCTCTGTTATTATACTCCCCTCATTTCAAGGGACGGAGGAAGGATGAAAGAGAAGAGCAGAGAGTAGAACTCCACGTCCCATTCAGCGCTGCCGTTCATTGGCGGCTTACCTTTCCCATCTTTGTTCTCCGTGGTACCTATAATGGTGGGCAGGACTCAAATCAGCGGGGCTGAGCTATCACTTCAGCACCATCTCTCGCTCCTGTGTGGGGAGGAAGCCACCGTCCCATTAGCGAAGCGGCAACGGCACCGGGGCCCCCGCCTCTCTCCCGGGTTGACCTTTTTGGAGTGTAGGGAATCATTTCCCCCCAGCGCCGCGCCGTTGATGAACTGATTACGATGAAGACGGTGGTCCTCTCTCGCCCATTAGCCGCGGGGACAACGCTTAGCATGACTAACGCGCTAAGTAGTGAGGCGTTCCGACCGGGAGTGGGAAGTGGAAACGGAAAGTCCCGACATGACACGACGGACAGAATGGAAAGGCGGTTTTCCAGGTGTGTGCACGGTCACTCTTAAGTGTGCACGGCAGGTGCAAGAGAGTCGTTTAGAGTGCGCACGCTTCTCTGTGTATTTGTATTTTTTTTGTTTTGTTTTCAGGAGGAAGTGGGTGTGTGTCTGTAAGAATAAACAGGGGTGTCAGGGTTCCACCGAGGAGGGTAGCCAGGGCACAGAGAAGACTGCAACCCGAGGACCTTGCTCCACAGCCAGACAGACTAATGTATTCGGCGTGTATTCTGGAGGGAGACAAAATAAAGAGGCTTTTGGCAGCTCAGCGCTAAATCATTTCCAGGAAAGTGTGGGGAGAAAAATATCTGCAAAACTGGCGCATGACAGCGTAGGGGTTTATGTTCCTCCGTGAGGTCCGCCCATCCACCGGGGCGCACGGCCATTGTTGTCTACATCGCAAGGTGTCTTCATTTCTCGGATTGCCAAGCGGGAAGCTTGGAGCCTGTCTCATCCCTGTGTTCTGAACATTCCTCTTTGTGCGCGTGTGTGTGTGTGTGTGCCTTTGATAGTACGTGCCCGTGGCCTCCATGTGGTCTGTTTGGAAGTGGAAAGGAGCCAGGCAGGGGTCTCCTCTGAACCTCTTCAGTCCCGCTGCACCCCCCCACCAGCAGCCTGCCATCAAACAGACATGGCCGACTGGAGTAGGGCACACGCACTCGTCTGGAAGTTGCTTCACTCCTCGCTGCCCTTCTCCATAACAGCGTCTTCCCAGCAGAGTAGATGTAGATGGTGGCACCAAATGGAGAGAGCTGCCAGAGCTAGTCTTCACACAATTACTGTAGGGCGGAGTGAGTTCAGCTGACGTCAGCAATGGGACATGATAAGACAGAACTGATAGGTAGACATTTTATGATCATGATTGGGGCGCTGCTTTAGCGAAACAAACCGGAATCAAAGGCCACGATTACAATGAGGTGCCAGAGAATACAGATGAAGATGTACTATACATAGTGAAGACGGGCAGGTTGACACACACTGTGTGTGTGTGTGTGTGTGTTTGTTTGAAGAGAACATCGAAGCCCTGCAAGTATGTATTTTTTCCATCAAAGGACTCGTTCCATTTATTAGTTGGATAATTAAAGAAAATTGAGCGATACAACGGCTCCTCAGAAATCCATCAAAGTAGCGGGGAGCCGAGCGCCGCGTCCCCCTGAGCCCACTCTCTGCCGCCGACTATGGGAGTTCTGAGAGAGGGAAGAGATAAGGCTGTTAAGAGGGGAATGAGAAAGAAGAGGAGGGAGCGAGAGAAGCGCATCCTGGCGCGCCGCCTGTTCCATCCGTTCCTATTTCTGGGAGCCGAGGACGATGATTGAATTAGACTCCACCTCGGCATGTTGACGCCGCGGTGTCAGGAGCACGAGGTGCCGGGCAGGCGCCTGTAGACGCACAGCCGCCCCCCCCCCCCTTCCTTTTCTGTAAGTCCCACGTCAAGTCCACAGTGTGTCCCAGACAAAAGCCACGAGATATCAAACACAATGGGATTGAATTGAACTCCTGTGTGAATCGGCCTCGTTGATGAACGGGGAAAGGTTTTGCATTCCCCGGTCCCTGCGGTCGCCGTGGTGTTCCGCTTGGCTGAACAGGATATGAGACAACAAGAGTCTTTTTGTGTGGCGATGCAGCGGGACTCTCCAGACTGCTTCCAGGTAGCCAGTCGCTTTGGCAGGCATGGCGACGACTGCCTATGAAAAGCTGGCTGGGCCTTGCGAGCCGAGGCGATGGGCCCCCAGTCTCTTTTCAGCTGAGAGCCGAGGCTCACTTGAAGGTAAAACAACAGTGTTTACAAGCAAAACATTGGGCTCGATTGTGTCTTGCAGCCATTGGGGTTTTTTAATTTCAAAGACACATTACCTGACTGCCAGAGGCTAAGCTAGCGTGGAGAGAGAGAGAGAGAGAGAGAGAGAGAGAGAGAGAGAGAGAGAGAGAGAGAGAGAGAGAGAGAGAGAGAGAGAGAGAGAGAGAGAGAGAGAGAGAGAGAGAGAGAGAGAGAGAGAGAGAGAGAGAGAGAGAGAGAGAGAGAGAGAGAGAGAGAGAGAGAGAGAGAGAGAGAGAGAGAGAGAGAGAGAGAGAGAGAGAGAGAGAGAGAGAGAGAGAGAGAGAGAGAGAGAGAGAGAGAGAGAGAGAGAGAGAGAAAAAGGAGGGATGAAAAGAAGCGAGGGTGGGATGGAGATGGAGGAGAGGCAGAGGGAGAGAGGGGGAAAGACGACGGAGGAGAGATGAGAGAGAAACTTGAGGGGGAAAACGACACACACGTTGTGGATAAACTCTTCACAGCCACTAGAACCAGAAGGTGGCAAGGCGGGAAGATAATCTACACGCAGACAAAGCAAGGCGGAGGCCGTCGTTTACAGAAGTGGTGTACTCATCTTTTATTGCCACGTAAGAAAGTCGTATATAGAACAGTGATAATATACTGTAAGATGGAAAAATCAGCATTCTTCAACAACATAAAGAAAGAAAACTTTTTTTCCCGTTCAACCCCTTCTAAAAAGATAAAAACAGACAGATTCATAGCAACACCATGGCAATATTATTGTTGGACGTAACGTTTTTGCTTGATCTCTTTTCTATAAATATTTGATTAGTATTCCAAAATACAGCTAGTTCATAACTGAATTTCACAAATCGAAAGGTTAGGTAAACAGTTCTGGGGCATAACTGTGCATATCTTATTTGAAGCTACTCTGAAAACAATAAAAGGAGACGGAGCTTTATCAAAATAGTCTTTACTAGTCACTCATATGGGCTGAGTCATATGTATCAATTTACACCATATGCATATAAATACCACAAACATATTTGGACATCAAAAATAGAAAATCAGATTCATATATCATAGTATGAATTCATGATTAACATTAAAACGAGTCAATCAACGGGAGGATGTATAAAAGAATAAAGTAGCGTATGCATTTGTTATATTAATTATTGGTACCCTTCATCCTTAGCTCTTGACTGGAATTGAGAACCCAGAATATATTACATAGACTGTGATAGATGAGATATATTTCGGTAATTCTGACATCAAATATCAACGCAATGCCATAGAAATCAATTCAGCAAATCATAAAGAAGCCTCACTGGACAGCAGCCATTGATTGGCTCCCGTCGTGTGCATAATGCAGATGATTCAGACGGCATATCGAAGTACATAGTCATCCGCATAGAAACCTATACAAAGTCGTAAACGCACGATATCATACAATGATACCATGATCAAAGTCATGTGTCTACGTATGGGAATCTGTCCGATGTCAAAAAAGAAAACGCAGAAATCAAGTTGTCGTCGTGTGTGTAAGCCCTTAATTATCTCCCCCATGTACTGTACATACACCTTCCTCTGGCGAGATGTATGGGAACACTGCATTCTCGGAGCTCAGAAGGAATTCCCTTTAGAATTATGTACAGTATTGTAAGGCTGTCGCCATCCATTTAATTCCAGGTGAATTACATACAGTGAATCCAATCCATCGCGCCGTAATGACATTTTGTAGGCTGGTGAGCAGATGTTTTTCTTTGATCATCGGGGATCCCTGACAGCCACATCACACAACCAGTAGGAATCTAGGAATGGACTGCGTATCTCCGTACATTCATTCCTCTGGATCAATGTCACTGCACACCTAGAAATAGATCTCCGGATTCTGCTCTCAGTCCTAAGCCATGGTCATGACACGTGAGACTGAAGATCAATACAAGACACTGGTCTTAGGTGTGTGTGTGTGTGTGTGTGTGTGTGTGTGTGTGTCGGCGCCAGAGATTAGGGCAGAATCGTACTGTAAACAGCTACGCTAGTGTTTAGAGGACGAGTGCGTGTGAATGTGCTTGGCACTAGGATGTCGGATCAGAGTGGCAGAAGGAGGACGCTCTATCAGAAAGATGATTTCACAGGACTCAATTAGAGATGGGGGGAGGGGGACAGCGTCTACAGACACAAAAGAAACGCAATCACAAAGTGGGTTCTGCAGGAGGAGAGTGAGGCGCGCGCACCCCACGTCCCTCTGACGTTTAACCTGACGGATGATTTGGCATCCAGGCAATCCCTCTCGCTGTCTGCGCCGTTGATTTGACAGGTGAGTCCTTCACCCAGCGCCCCGCTACTCTACTCTACGCGCGGGTGCTGAAGTGGGCGGCAGCCCTACAGAACAGAGCGGCTTCATTTAGACAGAGCCTTTTTTCTAATCAGGAACCTCGCCTAGGCTGGTAATGGGCGGCGCTCTTCAGCCGAGAGGAACTTGAAGCGTCCCGGCAGCCACGCAAAATACGGACCGCCCTCGCTGGCGTCTCTTTTGGCGGTCTCTCTTTTGTTCTGACTGCGCGCGTCTCTCGCTCCCTCTGGAAGTGTCACCCCCTCGATCTCTTGCGCTCTCTCTTCCTACCTCCTCCCTCCGTGCTCCTCTCATTTCTCTCCCCTCCAAAACAGACGACTCCCTCCCGTCACTTCATCCTTGCTACCAGGCGCTGCCATCCTCCATCGTGTTTCTACATGTGCCTCACCAACCCTCACGCGTCTCCCCTCCAGGGTGAAAACTCACAAACCATCATCTATCAACAGCCAGTGGCGATTTGGCCAGACGAGTCTACTCTGCGTGACAATTTTGGCACAACACATATCTTCGATTGGAATGGATTCGGAGCTTGAATATCCAATCAGGGCGAGAGTCTGCAGGGTCCCGTTGGTTTGACTGCGCTCCTATGCGGCTGTTAACGGGACGCGATGTCGGGCCACGCGGCTGACTGACCTGATTGAAGCGCCGGGCCGCATCCCGGCGATCAATGAGGCCCGCGCTGAGCCGGCGACGGCTAATCAGGCCACGCGCCGACACCACTCCTCATTTGGCTCCCATTCAGGTTAGCGGAAGATCTTTGATTTTGACGAAGGGCAGGCGGGCAGACCCAGAGCAATCAGAGCGAGAGGTGGGGGAGGGGGCGATCCGATCTCTGCGGATGGCTGCCTCCACGCACGTGAGCGCCACGGAGGTGAGGGGGGGGGAGCTGACATATGGTAGGCTCAAGCTATTCACAGCCCAGAGAAAACCTCTGTCTAAAGCTATGGTGTGAAGAAATATTTCGAGGCTGTTAGACTCTAGGTTAGGCTGGAATGCATTGCACATGACTTGGCATGGTTAGGGATCTCATTCGAAAGGCATGAGACGTGTTAGAAGCAAACTTAGGACCTCCAAAGTAAAACCTGCTGAAAAACCAGATGCCCGACTTGTTTGGTCAATTCAGGGGTCTTTCTGACAAGCAGTCGATAGAATATGCATTTATTGACTCTTTTCTGACACCACTCAATGCGTCTACACGTGACTAGTAGACAAAACGGACTGAATTTGTAAGCCGCGTAACAGTCTAACTGCCTCGAACAGTCTGTCCGGATGCCTGTGTGCTACCTGGCTGTTTTTGAACCCGTCCGGATTGTTTGGGCTTTCCCACATCGGGCACGACGCTGAGCACACACCAGGGTCAGGACAAAAGATGTTCTTTGCCCCTGCTGCCCGGCTTAGCTCGTTTCTGCCCGGCTTAGCTCGGATCAGCTCTGCTCTGCTCAACCAAACCCTGCTTTTTCAGAGCCGAGTGAGCTGTAGGGTCAGGCTATACGGGTTGTGGGACGCGAGGAGGGGAGAGTAGGTCTCATATTTTGGGGGTTTTCCACCCTGCTGGATTTAGTCATGAGTCAGTTTAATGCACATCCTGAAAGAACACAGACCCGACTTTTTCAGCTTTTGCTTTCACAGTGAAACCACCAGCTGAGTAAAAGGAAAGGAAAGGTATGAGATGCCAAAGTGATTTTTATGGACCCAGAGCTGATTTCAAAGGTAGATATTCAGGCAATAAGCGTACCTTTTACCTTTTAATTGGCTGCGAGAGTTCTTTGTCTTGATGTAATTTTTTTGTCAGAAAGAACAGTATATCCACAACCAAACGTCAAAGTGTAGACATGCCCGGAGTTCAAACGGGACACGGTCATAAAAAATACAAACAAGTACGTTATTTTGGCACACAGTAAAAAATGACATAAAATCTGATCCCAAAAAAAGTACGCGGGGGGAGAAATCATTCTTCGCCTGCTCTTGGGGAGAGATCTCAGTTTCACACTTCCCTTATCATGGTCGAACAGTTCGCCACACAAAAGATTCATCGCCCGCACATGTTTCTTTCTGTCAGATCCTCCTGACATGAAGGTGCTCCTCTCCTTTTCAGAGCCGGGGGGTAAGGAAGAAGAGGACAAGAATGGAACAAAAGAAGAGGGGAATAGTTAGTGTTTTTTTGTTTTTTTTAAGAAAAAAAGAAGGATCGCTACAATGGGCCAAGGTCTGGAATATAAGGGTTTCTCATGTGAAATGTATACAGGATATTCTCTCTGTCGTATTGTGTTTTTGATCAAGTTCTCCACAACGGGAGACCGGTCTGAGAACGGAGGCAAGGCACAGCCCGTAACGTACGTCCAGAGTGCACAACACGACGCGTTGGCTTCCACATAGTAGTGTCCCTCTGTCGTGTGTGCGTGTGGGTCTGTGTGCCTGTGTGTCTGTGTGTGTGTGTGTCTGTGTGTGTGATGCTGCCTTTCGCTGCAGGCCAGCTGTGCCTTCGCCGCCGAGAAGATAAAGCAGGGCGAGGGTACGACGGCCTCCTCTGGTCTCTGAGGACGCCTCCTCTGGTCTCTGAGGACGCCTCCTCTGGTCTCTGAGGACGCCTCCTCTGGTCTCTGAGGACGCCTCCTGTGGTCTCTGAGGACGTCTCCTATCGTCTCTGAGGCTGAAGACTCACTCCATGGCTCACCTTTGAAGGAGGAAACAGTAGCACAGCGCCGGACAAAGCCTTCCCCGTATCCGGTCCTAAACCTGTGACTGTTCCTGCGTCGAGGTGGCTGTGTGGGTGTCCTTCTTCAGGGCTTTGTGGAGGCAGGCTGGCTCCACTCCGGTGTCACATTGTGGGTATTTTGGCATTCAATTCGCAGCTGCCCATGTGGCCGTGTCCTCTCTGACTAATGCGCATATTGCTTGTCGGGTTCGGTTCACAAAGTCAATCCCTCGGAACCCTTGATGTACCTTGTTGCTTGTGGCTCTGCGACCGTTTCATGTGGTTCCCACTGGGCAGAGCATGAAACACTCACGTCACGCACGTTGCAGAGAGGGACGATGAATGCTTTGTTGTCATGGCTACCATTGCCCCCCCCCCCCACCCGTGTTTTCCACGTCCAAACTCTCACCTCACAAGTATGTTCTTGCGCTGCGATAGGTTGTTTTTCCTCTCCTGTCATTTACAACCACTCGAGGGACAGCGTGACACCCCCCCCCCCCACCCCCACCCCGGGTAAAATGCGGCGTGCACTCTGCGGCGCACACCAGCGCCTTCCACAGCACCGGACTCCGCGTTACGCACCCCCACGTACCCGCCTCCGCCTCCCTCCCCGCCCCCCGACTCGTCCCTCGTTCACACGGTCACCTCCGTCTTGCTGTTGGTCACAAAGTAGGGCTGCGTGGGCAGGAAGTGCTGGCTGTGGCTGTGTCCCCGGGAGGCGTGGAGCTCGTTCACCTGCTCCACCACCGTGCACTGGGGCCGCTTGGGGCCGTAGGCCTTCCGCCGGCCCACCGTCTCGGTCCCGTCCCAGCCTCGCAGCCCCATCCCCGGGCCCATCCCCATGCCCAACCCCATCCCCGACCCCATTCCCATGCCCATGCCCATCCCTTGCCCCATGCCCATGCTCATGCCCATGCCCCCGGGCCCCATGGTGTTGGAGCTGTACTGCAGCGGGTGGCTCATGGTGGCCGACCCGGAGCTCGCTCCGCCCATGGCCATGGACCTCCCCGGCATGGTTCCGGACATGTGGGCCATGGAGGTGCTGGCCCCCGGGCCTTTGCTGCTACTGTGGCCGTGGATGTGGCCGTGGCCGTGCCCGCCGCTGCCTTTGGGCTTCTGGCCGTTCTGCTTGGGCCCGCTGTGGCGCTCTGGGGGCAGGCTGGAGACGGAGGCGATGCTGGGCATCTCCGTGATGTAGGTGGCCACCGGCTCGGGGCTCAGCGGGCCCAGAGAGGTCATGGGGGTCATGGAGGTCATGGAGGTCATGGGGTTGGAGGTCATGGAGGGGTTCATGGAGGTCATCTGCTGGGTCAGGCTGGGGTTGTTCATGGCGCTCATGGGGTTGGAGGTCATGGGGGGGCTCATGGAGGTCATGTTGCCCATGGAGGGCCTCATGGTCTGGAGGGCCATGCCCCCTTTGGCCGGGAGCTCCACCATCAGGCGCCGCTTGTAGAAGTCCCTGTTGGCTTTGGCGGCTGCAGGAGAGACAACAGAGACGCTGAGAGTTAGTTAAAGCTCGGGGACAATGACAACAGACCAGTTCACATTGCAGCTTCAGAAATGGAAATAAATGGCTTAACAGGAATCTCTTTATCGTCAGATTAGAGAAATGTCCAGTCATATCTATGCTGCAGTAAGCAGGACGAGCTTATTCCAAGCCCTAAAGGTTATCTTTCAAAAACGTAAAATATTAACGATTTCACACTTTTTTTAATATCAATACCTGCTTTTTCCACATCGAATGCCTTCCAAAAAATGTTTTATTCTTGAACTTAAGCATTTGTAAGAAGTGCAACTCCAGCCCATTTTCAGCCAAACTACGAGTAACCCCCGAGCAGAAGACCTGGTAAAGGTGTGGGACATGTCAGACAAACAACATGTAGCCTCAAATGCTAGGCTAGTGACTGTCTGGTCTCCTAGTCTTGGACATTATTTTAATGCTAGGTTAGTGACTGTCTGGTCTCCTAGTCCTGGACATTATTTTAATGCTAGGTTAGTGACTGTCTGGTCTCCTAGTCCTGGACATTATTTTAATGCTAGGTTAGTGACTGTCTGGTCTCCTAGTCCTGGACATTATTTTAATGCTAGGTTAGTGACTGTCTGGTCTCCTAGTCTTGGACATTATTTTAATGCTAGGTTAGTGACTGTCTGGTCTCCTAGTCCTGGACATTATTTTAATGCTAGGTTAGTGACTGTCTGGTCTCCTAGTCCTGGACATTATTTTAATGCTAGGTTAGTGACTGTCTGGTCTCCTAGTGTTTGGACATTATTTTAATGCTAGGTTAGTGACTGTCTGGTCTCCTAGTCTTGGACATTATTTTAATGCTAGGTTAGTGACTGTCTGGTCTTCTAGTCTTGGACATTATTTTAATGCTAGGTTAGTGACTGTCTGGTCTTCTAGTCTTGGACATTATTTTAATGCTAGGTTAGTGACTGTCTGGTCTCCTAGTCCTGGACATTATTTTAATGCTAGGTTAGTGACTGTCTGGTCTCCTAGTCCTGGACATTATTTTAATGCTAGGTTAGTGACTGTCTGGTCTCCCTAGTCTTGGACATTATTTTAATGCTAGGTTAGTGACTGTCTGGTCTCCTAGTCTTGGACATTATTTTAATGCTAGGTTAGTGACTGTCTGGTCTCCCTAGTCTTGGACATTATTTTAATGCTAGGTTAGTGACTGTCTGGTCTCCTGGTCTTGGACATTATTTTAATGCTAGGTTAGTGACTGTCTGGTCTCCTAGTCTTGGACATTATTTTAATGCTAGGTTAGTGACTGTCTGGTCTCCTAGTCCTGGACATTTTAATGCTAGGTTAGTGACTGTCTGGTCTCCTAGTCCTGGACATTATTTTAATGCTAGGTTAGTGACTGTCTGGTCTCCTAGTCTTGGACATTATTTTAATGCTAGGTTAGTGACTGTCTGGTCTCCTAGTCCTGGACATTATTTTAATGCTAGGTTAGTGACTGTCTGGTCTCTAGTCTTGGACATTATTTTAATGCTAGGTTAGTGACTGTCTGGTCTCCTAGTCCTGGACATTATTTTAATGCTAGGTTAGTGACTGTCTGGTCTCCTAGTCCTGGACATTATTTTAATGCTAGGTTAGTGACTGTCTGGTCTCCTAGTCCTGGACATTATTTTAATTGGCTAGGTTAGTGACTGTCTGGTCTCCTAGTCTTGGACATTATTTTAATGCTAGGTTAGTGACTGTCTGGTCTCCTAGTCTTGGACATTATTTTAATGCTAGGTTAGTGACTGTCTGGTCTCCTAGTCTTGGACATTATTTTAATGCTAGGTTAGTGACTGTCTGGTCTCCTAGTCCTGGACATTATTTTAATGCTAGGTTAGTGACTGTCTGGTCTCCTAGTCCTGGACATTATTTTAATGCTATGTTAGTAACTGTCTGGTCTCCTAGTCTTGGACATTATTTTAATGCTAGGTTAGTGACTGTCTGGTCTCTAGTCCTGGACATTATTTTAATGCTAGGTTAGTGACTGTCTGGTCTCCTAGTCCTGGACATTATTTTAATGCTAGGTTAGTGACTGTCTGGTCTTCTAGTCTTGGACATTATTTTAATGCTAGGTTAGTGACTGTCTGGTCTCCTAGTCCTGGACATTATTTTAATGCTAGGTTAGTGACTGTCTGGTCTCCTAGTCTTGGACATTATTTTAATGCTAGGTTAGTGACTGTCTGGTCTCCTAGTCCTGGACATTATTTTAATGCTAGGTTAGTGACTGTCTGGTCTCCTAGTCTTGGACATTATTTTAATGCTAGGTTAGTGACTGTCTGGTCTCCTAGTCTTGGACATTATTTTAATGCTAGGTTAGTGACTGTCTGGTCTCCTAGTCTTGGACATTATTTTAATGCTAGGTTAGTGACTGTCTGGTCTCCTAGTCTTGGACATTATTTTAATGCTAGGTTAGTGACTGTCTGGTCTCCTAGTCCTGGACATTATTTTAATGCTAGGTTAGTGACTGTCTGGTCTCCTAGTCCTGGACATTATTTTAATGCTAGGTTAGTGACTGTCTGGTCTCCTAGTCTTGGACATTATTTTAATGCTAGGTTAGTGACTGTCTGGTCTCCTAGTCCTGGACATTATTTTAATGCTAGGTTAGTGACTGTCTGGTCTCCTAGTCTTGGACATTATTTTAATGCTAGGTTAGTGACTGTCTGGTCTCCTAGTCCTGGACATTATTTTAATGCTAGGTTAGTGACTGTCTGGTCTCCTAGTCCTGGACATTATTTTAATGCTAGGTTAGTGACTGTCTGGTCTCCTAGTCCTGACACATTTTAATGCTAGGTTAGTGACTGTCTGGTCTCCTAGTCTTGGACATTATTTTAATGCTAGGTTAGTGACTGTCTGGTCTTCTAGTCTTGGACATTATTTTAATGCTAGGTTAGTGACTGTCTGGTCTCCTAGTCTTGGACATTATTTTAATGCTAGGTTAGTGACTGTCTGGTCTCCTAGTCCTGGACATTATTTTAATGCTAGGTTAGTGACTGTCTGGTCTCCTAGTCCTGGACATTATTTTAATGCTAGGTTAGTAACTGTCTGGTCTCCTAGTCTTGGACATTATTTTAATGCTAGGTTAGTGACTGTCTGGTCTCCTAGTCCTGGACATTATTTTAATGCTAGGTTAGTGACTGTCTGGTCTCCTAGTCTTGGACATTATTTTAATGCTAGGCTAGTGACTGTCTGGTCTTCTAGTCTTGGACATTATTTTAATGCTAGGTTAGTGACTGTCTGGTCTCCTAGTCCTGGACATTATTTTAATGCTAGGTTAGTGACTGTCTGGTCTCCTAGTCTTGGACATTATTTTAATGCTAGGTTAGTGACTGTCTGGTCTCCTAGTCCTGGACATTATTTTAATGCTAGGTTAGTGACTGTCTGGTCTCCTAGTCTTGGACATTATTTTAATGCTAGGTTAGTGACTGTCTGGTCTTCTAGTCTTGGACATTATTTTAATGCTAGGTTAGTGACTGTCTGGTCTCCCTAGTCTGGACATTATTTTAATGCTAGGTTAGTGACTGTCTGGTCTCCTAGTCTTGGACATTATTTTAATGCTAGGTTAGTGACGGTCTGGTCTCCTAGTCTTGGACATTATTTTACCCACCAAACTCTTCTGTAGGAAAAGACAGCTATTTTGACACAAATCCAGCCCGTATGCAAAGCTTGTTAGAAAATATCTAATTGTAAACACTTTGTCTATTTTCTGCCATCAATGGCCTGCCATAAACACTAACATTTTCTCAGCCGACCCTCTTTATCCAGACTTAAGACTTCATGAAGGATCTGGGGTTTTGACATGGACCAGTTTTATTTTTCACTGCTCTCGCTTCGTTTGGTGCTCTTGTTCACCTCACTTTCCCTCCACTCCTCTATTTGGCACATAATGAGAGCATGTTTTTCTCAGAACATCCATAGTGATGGAATAATACTTCAGATCCTATTAATCCTTCGGGTGTAAAAAATAAAAAAATAAAAAAGCTGCACTAGGTATGACTCTCCTGGCAAAGGGAAGCAAGAATACCCATAACATCCAGTGATTGTGCTATTGTTCCGAATCTATGGGCTCAGACTCCTGGAAGGCTGAAGCATGAGCCAAAGATATCAGTCAGGCAAAAGTGTTTTTAAGTCATACCTAGGTTATACTGTAGGTTTCTAAAGACCCATTGACATAGGCACTTAGGGGTATATGCCCCCAACACAAGCACAATGACAAACACAGACAGACAGACAGACAGACAGACAGACACACAGACACACACACACACACACACACACACACACACACACACACACACACACACACACACACACACACACACACACTTAGCTCACAGCATCACTCCTTGTTTGTATATGTGCGTTTCCTGCCCCGGAGCAGACATGTCGAAATCCCTTCAATTTATTCCTCTCTGTCATTCATTGCTGGCGTCCCCTGGTCTCTCTTATCAGTGAAAAATGTGTTCTTTTTACCGCGTGATGGATGTTTGCGTGCCAGCCATTACTCCGTAGCCTTTGGTAAAGCACAGCCTGGAGTGACTTTTCTGAGCTATGGTTGATCGTCTGTCTAGGCGACGTCCTTGAAGATAAAGTTAACACACTAGACGAGTTTGCTTTTGCGGCTGTAACTATAAATCTCGTTTATCGCTCCGCGAGCCGAAGAGAAACGAGCGCGGGGCTCTGACCGGGGAGGGGCGGGGAGCCCGGGAGCCCGGCTTTGTTCCCGCCCCACTTCTCCCGCAACCACGCCGTCCCGGGAATCAGAGTCTCCGAGGCGACAGGTGAATCAATCCACGGGCAGTTGGCTCAGCGGCACAAACCCGTACGGGGCGGACGTGACGAGAAACAGAAAGCGCCGCCGTCGCACCGTGCGAGTTCCCCCCTCCCGCCCGCTTAACGGAAAGGTCAAGCAGGCCCCCGAATCAAACGCACGCCCCTCTCTTGGCGGAACCGCTGGGACTCGTTGGCTTGATCCATCGCCAATTACTGCCGACTTACGATGGGAGGAGGTGTCAATTACATAGACCTCTCCCTCACTAAAGACTAATAATAGTCCCACTCTCCATCGGCCGCGTGGTGGGATCTGGGATGTAGCAAAATAACTCTCCGACGTTCAATATAATTGGTCGTCTGCGTCTGAGAGAGACTTAGGGTTTAGCGTTGGTTCAGGCCGTGGCTCCGTAGGTCTTGGCTATAGGTGGGAGTCGGGCCGGGGTCTGGCTTTCTCTGTTAGTTCGTTTTCTGCGTGTCTCTGGCGGCTGTCCAAATCCAATACGGTGACCTTATAGATGCATTGAGGGACACTGGCGATGGATATGGATTAGCAGAACAGTGGCTTATCAGCCCCTCAGCCGGTGGAACCGTACCACTGGGAATGGGACCGGAAAGGCAATTAAAGAAAGGGGGAAATGCTGAAAAAAGAAGGCTGTGCTCGGGAGTGTTCCTGGCTCGCACGGGAGTGCAGGAGTGCAGGTGGCTAAAGAGTGCAGACTATCATCAGAAGGACGAACGGACGAGAAAAACAGAAAGGGGCTGACTTCTTCTCTCCAAATAACATCGGAGGAGTTCACCAAGGCGACATGAAAACACACGCCGTCATGTTTTTTTTTTGGGTTGTCTGTATATGTCCCCTTTGTGTTCTGTTCTGTTTTGATTACTGATTACTCTGTGGCTCGCTTTGCCCGCGTCCCCGTCTCACATCATCAACGGAAGGCCGCCCGACATCCTTCCAACCTCTCGTCTCCAGCATCTCATCCGGGGCGGAATTCCAATCATGTCGTCGGCGCGTCCTCAAGGAGCACTCGTGGAAGTCTGCCGGTGGAGCGGAGGCGCGCGAGGGAGACGGAGAGCGCGTGGCACGGTGGAGGGACCCCTGCGTTCTGCCGACAGGAGGGAGGGAAATTAGCATCGAGATGAATCCCGCGTCCTCAGGAGAAATATCTTACATAGATAGGAAGCAGAATGAAGAAGAAACGGAGGAGGGCGGGGCAGAGGGCAGAACGGGAGGCAGACGTAATATACGAGAGGGAGCGGGAGGTGAGACGCAGCGGGGAGATGGAACACGGAGGAGAGGGATGACACGAGACCCTCGGGGGTCAGGCGGTGTAGGAGGGTTTGGCCCTGAACAAATGCTTTCCACGGCTTCGCGGCGCGGCGCCCCCCAGAGTGCGACGACAACCTTATGAATACCCAAAACGAGACAGTTTGGCTCGCCGTGGCGGGTGTGGTGCGGTGAGAAGAGAAAATAAATAAATAAATAAACGGTTTCTGATTTGCCCGTTTCCCCAAGCCTCCCTCCAATTGAATTGTTACCGGTTACATAAACGGTGGCATAATCACAATCCGGAGATTCAGCTCATCTCCTCAGCCTAAATGGCAGAGCATGATCGAGTGGCTGGATGTAAACAAGCGCGGCAATCTGTTCACACGTCTAAAAATGAGAGCCGGGGACCAGTGGCGCGCTGGGCTGGGATTTCACATTTGCATACCCAGCTGAACAGCTCGCATCTACTGTTCATTCCTTCATGAGAACGATATCTTTGTGTAGCTAATCCTCTGCCAACAGGCATTATTTTAAATACTTTTTCCCATTTGTGATGAATTTAAAGTTATTTTGTGGATCGGGAAGATGCCCACAGCAGATTTGTATGCTGAATAATATATAATTACATTAACAAAAATTAACCTTTATTTGTATAGCGCTTGTAAAAACAAGAGTTATAAAGTGCTTAACAGCAAACAAGTCGATACATAAATAACATTTGCAATGACAAAAGCACTTTTAAAAATAATTCCAAACAGCAGCAATAAAACAACACATTAAAAAGGCTTGATGGAGACCAAGTTGGAGCGCAATCAACAGTTAAAAGCCTGCTTGTAAAGGTAGGTCTTTGGGAGAGTTTGAAAGGTTACTACAGACTCTGCCAACCTTACACATCCAGGCAGACTATTCGTTTCTCATCTTGACATTGGAAGATTTAGTAGAGCTTTCTCAGATCAGATTACGTTATTAGGCACAAAGTGTAATACAGAATATACATTGGGGCTAATCCATGCCTAGTTCAGCCAAGTCCTTAATTAAATGTTAAAACAAATTCTACAATCAAACAGGAAGCCAATGCAACACAACTGTTGTTCTGTGTTATTGTTTGTTTTTGGTTCTTGCTAAGCGCCTGGCTGTGGCATTCTGCTTTAGCTGTACTTTTGTCCTCAGATCAGAGTAAAGTGCATTGCAGTAATCTAGTCTGGAACTTCTAAAGGCATGGATCACCTTTTCTAAATCTGCTGTGGACAAAAACTGTCATACTTTTGAGAAGCTTCTTTGGTAGGAACAAGACTGGATGGTATTCTTTTACCTTGCGCTCAAAAGTCAAATCGAGTTAAAAGATTTCTAGCCGTAGATGACAGCCGAACGTATTTTTCTTTTTAGAAGAGTTTCGTTTTTATGAGACACACTACAGTGTGGCATACATATTTGTAACACACACACACACACTTTAACTCACGCATGCCACTTCATACACTACCTCTCAAGGCACGGAATTAAAACCCATGACATTATTGATCGGGGAAATGATCAGAGTGCACAGTCCACATGTCTACACTCGATATGACAACGTTCCTGCCGGCATAGCACAGCGGCGCCAGTGGTCGACAATCCAATCAGGCGGAGACACTCACCGACGGCCTTCAGCGAGGCGTACTTGTTGAGCTCCTTGCTGGTCTGCTCGTACACCTGGGCCAGCTGGCTGAGGGCCGGGTAGGGGTGCTGCTGCTGGCCCATGGTGGGCCCTCCGCCTCCCACGTTGTTGTTGATCTGGCCCCCCTCTGTGGAGGAACACCGGAAAAGACAAGTTAGTGGACTCCTCCACTCAAAACCTAATTCTTTTTTAAAAAGAGATCTTGGAATGGGTGTAACACGTCTGTATGTGACTGCATGGATTCGTCACTGAATGATGACTTTGATCTCCACACTGGGCTGCTTTGTGTCTCCGCACTCCAAGCAGGCAAATGAAGATCATTTCAACAGAACTGTTTCAAACACTCAAGCTTTGCTCACAGTCACAAGGCGTCTTTCTAACAAGGAGAACTGCACGGAACACTCCCCGGAACACGGAGGCACAGGCTGGAGACACCATGGAGGCCGAGGGCCTTGGAGCGTGCCGCAGATGTTAAGACAGTCTAGCACCAGCAAAGGAATCACACTTAGAAAGCAAACGCAACGCAACGCCCCCCCCCCCCCCCCCCCAAAAAGTCAATTTGATGAGGGATTTCAGTTTGTCCTCTTCGGCGTGGCCCTGCCGCTTTAACTTGAAAGTTAATTGCAAATTCCTGTTTCTGGGGCCAACGGGAGGGTTTCTGTCATGGAGGCGCTTCTCTTAAAAGCCAGCATAACCACTTGATAATTTCAAAAGCCTGACTCGGGGTAGAAAGTGGAAGGGATGTCGAGAGAGAGAGAGAGAGAGAGAGAGAGAGAGCGAGCAGAGAGAGCGAGCAGAGAGGACAGGGAGAGAGCAAAGAGGACGGAGAGGACAGAGAGAACAAAGAGGACGGAGAGAGCAGAGAGGACAGAGAGAGGGCAAAGAGAGAGAGGGAGCAAAGAGGACAGAGAGAGTGAGAGGACAGGGAGAGCAAAGAGGACAGAGAGAGAGCAGAGAGGACAGAGAGAGAGAGCAGGGAGGACAGAGAGGACAGAGAGAGAGAGCAATGGAAGAGGGTATGGAGGGGAGGGGGCAGGGGGGTGACAGAGGGACAGAGGAGGAGGTTGTCAGAAAGCAGAGAAAGTAAAAAGACAAGGAGAAGGATTGTCAGAGAGGAAGCGGGTGAGGAGCAGGGAGCTAGGGTCAGCGCTGTTAAAAGGCAGAGAGGGCCTGACGGACAGGCGGAGAGACGGACTGACCGAAGAGACAGACAGAGAAGGGACTGGGGAGGCTAGAGAAGATCACTGTTGTTGGTGGAAAACCCACCGCCGCCTTCCAAATAGCCGGCCTGATACGTCTGTGCGGTAACAGGCTCAGCATCTCTCGTCTCCTCTCTCCTCCCTCCCTCCCTCCACTCTCTGCTCCCTCTCTCTCCAGCAGCGGCGGCGGACTCTCCCCTCCTCTTCCTCCGCTCCGCTACGGTTCCTCCCTCTCTCTCTCTCTCTCTCTCTCTCTCTCCCTTCTCTCGGCAGAGACCTTTTGTGAAGACAGCTGTGGGTACCGACTCCCAGAGACTCCTGGAGGCAGACGGAGGCGAGGGAGAGGCGCGGCGGAGGCGACGGCGGCTTGGCCCCCGTTTCATCTCGCCGTGTCATCGGCGGAGAGCGGCGATCAAAGACGCGTAACCTCCGCTCCGTACCTGTCAGGAAAGGCAGCGCGTGTTGTGACTAATTAATCACTTAGCCTTGATGCCGGGTTGGTGACACGCGGGAGACAGGAGAGGGAGACGGAGAGGGAGACAGAGAGGGAGAGAGGAGAGGGAAAATATCCACGGATCCTTCCGATTAGTCATCCCATACCCCGCTCCAACCCGGCCCCCTCCGGCTCCCATGCAGTGTCTTAGCATAACAATATTGATGGTGATGGTGATGAATGCAGGGCCAGTCAGGGACAGCTGGGGTGCTATAAAGTCAGCCAGCGGTCACAGGTCCCCAGACTGCTCCCCAGGGGGACGCTTTCTCTGCAGCCGTGCATATCAACAACGTCCTACGCCCCTGGTTCTATAAAGAGGTAATCAAGCAGAGTTATGGATATGATGCCATGGCGTATGTCAATAAATGGGGGAGTGGGGGGGGGTGGACCACACCTCGCTCTAGGCCTGGTTTCCATTAAAAGAAAGCCTGGGGAATCAACACACACGGTGCCCTCTCAACAAAACACACAGCAGAGGGAGATACATCCTGGTCCCGAGACGGCGCGCCTCTCAATCATTCTTGGGTGATTGACAGCTGGGGGCGGCCCGCCTCTGAAAATGACCAGTGGACGGTGAAAGGGAGTCCAGGGCTTCTGCAGCGCCAGCCAGCAGCCCCCCGACACACGCTGACACGGCCGCTGTGAGCCTGGTTGTTGGCGTGACCTCCACGGTCATACGTAACGTGAAGCGAGACACGCCGTGCAAGTGTGTGTGTGTGTGTGTGTGTGTGTGTGTGTGTGTGTGTGCACATAGACAGAGGAGCTCAGTAAGGCACGCAGAGAGAGAGGCCTGGCTGGTGCAGCCCTGCGGAGAGAACACAGGGAGCGTGCACAAGCATGTCCTCCGCGAGAAACACGGGACGCGTGCGCGCGCATTGGGCACAGACTGGGGCGACGCAGAATTCACCAAATGTAAGTGGGAGTTCTCCATCTCCACGCCTGGCCGGCTTCCACACATATACTGTAGCTTCAGAGGGACTCGACTGTTTGTTTTGTTGGGTGAATAAGCTGCTGACTCATCGAGTCGTCGTCTTCTCTCGCTCCGTGGGGTAGCAACTTCCACCGCTCCCCGGGACACGCCGAGAGAGAGAGAGAGAGAGAGAGAGAGAGAGAGAGAGAGAGAGAGAGACAGAGAGAGAGAGAGAGAGAGAGAGAGAGAGAGAGAAAAAAAAACGGCCTCTCTGTTCTACCCCGCTGCTCTCGCGCTCCTCCACTTTGTCATGGCAACGGAACAGTGTGCGTTGGACTCGGGCGGCGGCGCACTGCTAGCCCTCTTTGTCCTGTGTGCACCCCACGCCCACTTACACATATCAACAGGCTCTGAGCGAGGCTACCGCTGCTGCTGCTGCTGCTGCCGCCGCGGGTTACGCAACCATCCGCTCTCCCTCCCCGGCCGGAGCGGGCGCTGTGTCTCCTCGTTGCCTCGGCCATTACTCGGGGTCAACCGCAGGCAAAAGAGCAGCGCTGGCCTTTTCGCCGGGCCGTCAGAGGACCAGACCCGCGAGCATAGGCTCAGAACGCGCGTGCGCCGTCCGATGGAGGAGGGGGAGGTGGTGCAGGGGAGGAGCGCACACGCCCCGCCTGTCGCCCCCCCCGTCCCCCCCCCACCCTGGAACTGCCCACGTCTTTCATGCCTCCCCGTGTGTGAGCGGCCCTCAGACATCGTCTCTCACCTGCAGCGGAGAGCTACCATCCTTGTCCAATCCCGCTGTGTGACCGTGGCCCTGAGCTCGTTGAGAATTCTACGTCCACCCAGCACAAGCCTCACTGCCCGGAGCTCCACCCGTCCCGGAGACTGGAATGGAAGTCAGCAGGGGGGACGGGGGTGGGAGATGAAGTTCAGGGCTTCACAAATGTGATTGGTGGTGAGGGGGAACCGTTCAGGCAGGGTCCTCGTCTGATTGGTTGACAGGTAGGGTTCAGGCTATACCGGGGGTAATTGGTAGATAGGTAGAAGACCGGGGTCTAGGAGGAGGATGGAGTGGGTCAAAAAGTAAAATGAGAAAAAGTGAAAGAGAATAAGAGAGAGAGAGAGAGAGAGAGAGAGAGAGAGAGAGAGAGAGAGAGAGAGAGAGAGAGAGAGAGAGAGAGAGAGGGAGAGAGAGAGAGAGAGAGGGAGTGAGAGAAAGCTAGTGAGAGAAAGAGAGGTGAAGAAGTAAAGTAAAAGACAAACAGTCAAAAAAAGGTGTCAGCTCTGCGATTTCGCTCTCTGCAGGGGCTGTCAGCGGTAGGAGGGCTTGGTTTGAAATGTGGGGCCAAAAGGGGCCAGGGATGAAGAGAGCATTTGACACAAACACTGCAGCAGCTGCACCTTTCCATATCCAGGGGCAGCGGATAAAGAGGACTTTTTATGTTGTTTGTTAGTGTTGCTCGAAACAGGTGCGGCAAATGAGCGATGAGCCCAAATTGTGGGGAACACGGCGCGAGTGAGCAGTCCTCGTTAACACAATGGCAACACTCAATCAAAATGGCCGTCAATTGTTTTCTCAACCTATAAAGCAGGTGCGCTCCTAAACTAAAGTGTCTGGTCGCCAGCCTCATACACGGGCCTGTTTTATAAACATTGTTCATCTCATTATCATCGCCATATGTTGCCGTCTCATCTAGGCTCATTAGCGCTATCAGTATGCTCCCGTTTAGGAGAGGCGACCAAGAGCAGACTCAGAGGGGGGGCAGGCGACAGAGAACATTGTTCAACCGAGGTGCTGCAGAGAGAGAGAAAACAACACACTGACTCACACACACACACACACAAAAAGAACACTCTGAAAGGGAATGCTCAGGGGGATTGGTATTTGGCATAAACATACATTGTATGGGGACGTGATAAATTGCTTGTGAAAGTGATGTGAGGTGAGCGGAATGGAGGGAGAAGAGAAGCGTATCTTTTGCTCGGCAGGGCTCCTGCTGGGTATTGTGAGGACCTCACACATTGATCGACATTGTTCTACGCTCACCATTCTCTCCGACACAATAGAACCCTCCCAAACGGCCCTGTCTCCAGAACCATGTTGTCGGGAGACAAAGAATGCACGACTTCCAGTCTCAAAGGATCTAGCCTAATTAGAAGCAAAGCCAGCCGTCACAAGTATGACACAAGTGGTATATTAATATCGGTGTCAATATCCTTTCGCTCTTCAAGCTGGAACGCATTCTTAGTTAAGAATGCCAGGCTCTGGGAGATCATTTTACTCTTTATATTTGTCTATATTTCTATATCTATGGTTCTAATTAGAGCCCGACGCCGATATTAGAGAGTGAAACATTTCCGATATTGATATATTGGCCGATATATATATTAGAATGTATATATACATAAACACAAATGTTTTGCAAGAATCCCTAAAATATAATCAAACACTTGACAACGATACACAATTGCATGGTATTAATGTGTGTTGCTTGTTTTATTTTTTTTTACGTCTGTTCTGATGTTTTATACTGATGTTTTTCTCTTGGCCAGGGCTCCATTTTAAAATAGGTATCTGTCTCTCCTGGCTAAATAAATAAAAAAGAAAAATCGGAGAAAGTTTTCACAGACCAATCCCACAAGATAAAATCGTCCGACCGATTAAAAAGAATGGTTCATTTAAATCGGCATGCCCTGTTCTAACCTCTCCCTCGATGGGCCCCTCCTCTCAGTGGCCCTGTCTTGCGTTCACTGGGCCGTCGTCGGGGTCCAGCTTGACAAGCTCATGAGTCACACCGGAAGACACATAAACAACAGGCCCGGCAAACAATCCTCCATTTGTATTGTTGATGGAGCACCCCTCACATAAACCAAGGAATGACGACGCCTAGCTGTCTGGCCCCTGTCGCTTGTCTCAGGGGGTTTCTCTCTCAGGCAAAAACGTCTGCTCAGAGCCTCGTTGCTTTCCTTTGTCTCAGGTAAAAAAAAAAAAAGGTCAGTTCAACGTACTATTTTGGTCCTCCCTCTTTTCCCCTGAGCTCATCCGTTTCCTGTGAGCCTCCTTGGAGCATTTTGTTTCCCGGTGTCTTGGGACGGGGATTAGAGCGGCGGCGCCTCCCCGCGTATAGCCGGTGCTGCCGCCTGCCCCGGGCCCCGCCTGGTGAGTCAGCCCGCCGGGCCGCCTCAGACAAAGAGAGACAGGAGGACGGCGATGGTGTGGGGCGCCGCGGGAGTCCTGACGGGGCTGACAGCGCGTCCCACGCGGCAGCGGCGGCGGCGGCTCAGTCAGACACAGGGACCGCCGGCGGGAGAGGACGGGAGGTTACAGTCACACAAACCCCGGGCGGGGGGGGGGGGGCTCGGGCGCCGGGGCGCACAGTTGTCACCTGCTGGGTTTATGCCATGATGCCACGCGGAGAAGGGAAAGGTTGGGAGGCACGGAGTCGTCTGCAAAAGCTACGAGGGACACCACGTCGTCCTCCTCCTCCTCCCGTGATCAACTCGCGTCTGGACAGAGGAAGTGTCGAAAACAGATAGATGGCCGCCTGAAACAGGCGCTTTTAGAAAGATGAGTTTGCACTGACTCGCATCCGCCAGCACGCGTTGTTTACCGGGCTGTGGTTGTCTGTGGCCGGTGAGAGGGAGACGGACGTTTAAAGGGCTAATCTGGGCATCCGGGCCCTCAGTGTTAAACCCTGGCAGGTGTAAGTGGAGAGCAGCTCTGAGGGGCTTTTCTTGGCCCGGGAAGACAAGACTGAGTGTCTGCCAGGCTGCCTAAGCTCATCTCACTCTCGCCAGACCAGCAGAAGGGGGAGGAAAAGAAGAGAGAGGTAATTATTGCTGAATTCGTGGCAAACCTGGACAAAAACAGCTCCACTGCCTGTGGTGCTCGCAACAGAACAAACTAATCAATCACAGACTGCAATTAAAGTGCTTTTGTTGCGGCGATAGAGAAATAATGCGCTCCTAGATGTGTTTTAGGACTATTGAGCAGCAAATGAGTCCTTGTTAGTGGGTTTGAAAGTATTGGCTCCGCCAGTGCCGCAGCTCGATAGATAAGACATTGTCGTCATTTGGAGAGACATAATTTGTTTTTCTCCCCGTCGCATAAGTGTAGCTACACGGTGACATTCAGAGTTTTGAGGCGACAACAACCTCCAAACAGGACTTTCGCTCTGCTCGACAGTTCCAGCAACTTCTCTCACCTCCCCGTACAAGCCGAGAGAAATCACAAACCAAATGAGTCAAGAGCACGGCAGAGCAACCCGCATCCGTTCATCCATCTGGCCATTACTTATATAATCTGTCGCTCGTCCTCATCGCCCTTGTTTGGCCACAACCAGTAGTCCCCCCCCCCTTGGGCTCCTGGTCGCCGGGGGCTTCTTAATGGGTTTGTGTTTTGGTCCATGCTGGCGCCTCTCCAGATCGGTCTGAAGCAGGAGGTTCTTTCCAGATCGGTCTGTAGTGGGAGGTTCTTCCCAGATCGGTCTGCAGCGGGAGGTTCTTCCCAGATCGGTCTGTGGCGCGAGGTTCTTCCCAGATCGGTCTGTCGCGGGAGGTTCTTTCCAGATCGGTCTGTAGCGGGAGGTTCTTCCCAGATCGGTCTGTAGCGGGAGGTTCTTCCCAGATCAGTCTGTGGCGGGAGGTTCTTCCCAGATCAGTCTGTGGCGGGAGGTTCTTCCCAGATCGGTCTGTGGCGGGAAGTTCTTTCCGAGTAAGTCTGGCTCAGCGTGGGGCTTCCTGTCAGAGGCAGGCGGCGAGGAAACTGTAATTTACTTCAATTGAACATGATTAAGTCCCCTGTTTTAGACACGGGGTTGGGCTTTTACGGAGCAGCTACTTTGTAAGAGACACTCCAGCACAGGGACACGCATAGCATATTCTCTCTCTCTCTCTCTCTCTCTCTCTCTCTGTCTCCCCCTTTCTATCTCGGTCACAGGCTTACTCAAAAACTACAATCCTGCGCTTTATATTTCCGCTCCACTTGCTTTCTTTTCCTTCTGACCCCTGCATTAGCGGCTTTGCTCTCTCTAACTTTTGTTTGCGTCGGTCCATCTGTCCCTCTGCTATTCTGTCTCTGCCTCTTGCAGCCATCTGTCTCAGAAGGTAATGATAGACCACCGAGTGTGTCTGGCGGTGCCTTGAGCCGGCAGGTTTTCTTCTGCCTGCTGCAGAGAGCCTTGCCACAGAGCAAAAAAGGCACAGGCCAACACACGTTACTCTCCATCATCTCATACCTTTACTTGCTTGTAGCGCGCACACACACATACACACGCACGCACACACGCACGCACGCATGCACGCACACACACACACACACACACACACTCTCTCTCTCTCTCCATATGATGCCTTTCCTCTTCTGTACTCCAGGTCATAAAAGATGCAGGGGGAATATATTTCAGGAGCGCCGAGCGGTCCCACGGGAATGCAGCAGCGAGGACGGCCCGATTACCTCACAAGTGCCTCGGCGCGTCCCCTCCCCGACAGGGCCGGACCCCCTCCCCTCACGGACGCCTCCGCCACGTTCCGTTGTTTGGGAAATGACGGAGCACAGCGTTTATCGACAATCGGAGCCCCCGAGAATCCATTCCAGGAAGACGTGATACCCCCTCCCTCCCACAGCCCGGATGAGAGGTGCCAAGAAGAAAGTAGGTTAGGGGAAAGGGAGACTGCTCGCCTCGCTCCATTTCGGTGGGAGGACAACAGGCGCACTCGCACGAGGCTCTACTTGCATGTATGTGTGTGTTTCAAAACAGGCGCCGCCTGCCTCCTTGCCTGCCTTGCCGGAGGCAGCGGTAGAGGAGGTGGTGTTCGGAGGGACGCACCGCGGGGTCTGCTGCCCTGTTTGGCCCAGTCTGCCCCAGGCTGTGTCAGGAACTCGGGAACTCGGGGCAGAAGCAAAGGATGCAGACTGACACAGTGGGCTACACGGCCATGCTGCAAAAACGCTACGGCTACTGCATGCATTGACCTAAAACGCACATACATGTGGGTGCACGCGCGTGCCGACACCACGACGATCCCCCCAATTATCTCAATCGAAACCGGTTCGTTACGGGGACCGCCCTGGTTAACACCTGTTGGGTAATTAATGACCACCGTTGGCCACGCGGGGAGGGAATGATGAGTGACAGTAAAAAAAAAGAGGAGCTTTTACGAGCACGCCTCCCTCCCCTGCTCATTTAGGTGCCATCATCCGCCGTGCCCTCCGCCTGCTGTCGGCCAATCAGCCGGCCGAGACCACGCCACAAACAAACAAGACCTCGCTCCGCCAAAGGACGAGGGGAGGCTGGGCCGCGGCGGCCATGACGCCTGCGCCTCCTCGTTGCTGTGTCGCCACGTGCGGTAGGTTGGGGCTAACCAAAGGGGCGTCGCCTTGACGAGGACCCATGCACCAGCAGCAGCAGGGGAGGAGATGGTGGGAGGGCTAACGGCATGCTTGCTCTATAGGAAGAGGCTATTCATACCTGTGGTGCGTCGCACGGTTTCAACAAAGACCGTAGAAGTTGATGGTCTAGCAACAACAGCGCCCTGCTGCCAACGGCGCATTGTGCAGACCACCGCTCGCCTACTCTGGGCTTTGCTAGCTGTCCTGAAAAAAGAAAGTCAGGTCCTTCACAAAGTGTTCTGATTGAGGTGCGTTGTGCTGTTCTCGGATGGTTCCATTAATCTAGTCATGGGCAGGGAAAGGAAAAAGATGCACGGCAATTTATTCCAGGTCAAAATGATTGGTTAATGCATAAAGGGGATCTTTTGAGCGGCGGAGCGGCTTTTCTAAGACACTGTTGGGGCAGGAGGTATTGTGAGGGAACCCGGTGTGACAATAAACCCAATCAGTCACTGAGCGGAGCACGGTTGTGTGTGTGTAACGACGGTGGAAGAGATCGTGTGCGTGTGTGTGTGTCTGCGCATGTGCGTGTCTGATATAGGCGGAGAGGCAGCGAGGGGCCAGCAGGAAGCCACACCGGTACTGATTCAAATCAATATAAACATGGGCTTGGGCTAAGTGTCTGCGGTTCCTGACAGATGAGATTCAATATCCCACTAAAACAACCCTGGGCGGCAGAGCGGCGTCGGACATGAATATCCACCTGTTCCAACTCCACAGCAGTGGAATACCAGTGGCGCATAAAGGCTCCCGTTCGTGCACATTCCCGCACGGCAGCACACGGCGTGCAGGTCCCGCGGCCGCGTGGCCTTCTCGTTGAGCGGCCCCTCTACAGTGAAAGTCTCCAGGCCAAGAGGGCCGGAAGGTATCGGGGATCAAAGGCGCCTCATAAAGATGGCTTTCCTTTTCCCCAGCGCTCCGGCCACCTGCTCCATCCACACGTCGATATGCTTACCCAGGGCTTTCCTGATTGATTCAGCATGCACAGGAAACATCGAACCCTCGGGAAAGGGGGGGGGGGTGTGGGGGGGTGGGGGATGGTGGTGTTGGGTCTCGATGGAAGTCACAGAAGCCAGAGGCACGACAGCGACAGCAGACATTGTGTGTGGAAGGTGAGCCACGTGGGGGTACAGGGGGAAACTCTCTGGACTAGCCAGGGAGACGAGGCGACGCGGCTCCCCGGTTAATGCTCCGCCTATGGATTCTCTCTCCTTCTCTGTACAGTTCGCTCCTCATGCAGCTTCTTCTCAGTACTCTTGTTGGTCTCCCTCGAGCCCCTCAGTGTCCCTCTTTAAGTTTCTCCCTCTGTCTTTGTCTCTGTGAAGATATTCACTGGGCTGCGTGTAATGTAGAGCCACTCCCCTCCGGGCCCCTCCACAGCAGAGAGGGAGAGATTATTTCAATCCCGCCCGTCTTTTATCTCCCAAGGTTCCATCCAGCGGACTCTGGAGAGTCTGCACAGACTTCTAGGGTACCCCCCCCCTCCCCCCTCCCAACTTCTTATCCCCGAAACCCTTCCAGCTTCAGAAACGATTTTCTTATTTCCATGCAGGATCTCTGATAAACCCACATTTCATTGAGGACTTGGAAAACCTACATGATTTTGACTGTGTCGGTGCATGCACGGTGTGTTTGATTTATTGGAAGGATGACTAGGCGATGGAATTATTCATCCTAGCATTCTGGGGGTCGTCGAGGAGCAGACGCTGCCATATGCCATTCTGCAATACCTGGGCCTCGAAAGCATATCTGATTCTTCCAATAAGCGAGGCCTGCCGATATTAGAAAACTCATTACGTGTTGTGCATAATCCCGGATGCGGCGCTGTGCTGATCCGTGCGATCTGGCCAGATACTGAAATGGTGCATTAGCATATATGCATGAGACTAAACACAGCGTCCGCTTAAAAAGGCCAGAGCAGCCACCCGCATTTCCATAACGTTTCATCAAGTTCACAAGCAAACTGGTGCAGGGGAAGATTATGTAGTGCTGGAATGCTTCTGCACAAATGAACCTGAAATTTAGCCACTGGGAGGTAGTTAAGGCATTTAATTAAAAAATTATAATGTATTGGCCATAACTCCTACAAGCCCTCAAAAAACAGGTGTCACACACCCGGACCAAAACTGTATAAGTTGAAACGCTGACATCCTGAAACAATGATAGAATTATTTGTTGGTGAAGAAGTGCTGTTTGAATCTCAGTATTGTAGCAGTGGCCCACAGAACACTCTAGTCTCCAAAACCATATATATATCTCAGTTCTTCAGCAGGTGAGCTGGAATAAAGCTGAGACGCCTGCTTGGAATTCTGCGGACAGATCTGATGTGATATAAAGACGAGGCAAGGGGAAAAGGCCTCTCGGGATGACATGCATTCAATCAGCCAGGTAACCTTGACACCAGTTTTTGATACTCCGCTGCTTCTGTCTGTGGGATTATTTCAGACTCGGCGGGACAGGTGATATGTGTCCGAGATGTCGATGGGCATTCGAGATTCTTGACCTTTTTCCTTCAGGAAAGACCGGGAAGGAAACTCAACACATCCATCTTAGAGAGATATCCCTCAACGAAAAGAGGAGCAGGCTCCAAAATACTTTTTCATGGCTCGCTTCACTTTCGTTTGAAAGGAGTCTCCACAAAAGTCCCACCTTAAATCCTGGTGGATATGTGGGGCCTGCACAACGCCTCTTTGTTGGTTGCTTTAAAAGCTTGACCGACTTCGATCAAAGCATTTTAAGCTAAAGTCACCACAATACATACAGTCAGAAAGTTCTGCTTGTCTGTCGATGAAAAACACTTGCTTTTGGAACGAGTCTCTTTAAAAAAATAAGCCCTACGTCAAACTGTTTTGTTTTGTGAAAAAAAAGACAACCAGGGAAAGAGCCCACCTAGGAAATGAACCGAGATGATAACAGCGTCTTTGGTGCCTGGGGGGCAGAGAGCACTCAGAAAGCAGAGAGCAACCAGTTCCAGACTGGCGGGTAGCAGCTGACCTGCGTGAGCGCCCAGCATCGTGACGCATTTCTCTCAGCCACATGTCGCCATTGCACAGGCCAGCGCCCAAGAGGGGGGTTGGCCGGCAGGTTGTGTGTGCGTGTGTGTGTGTGTGTGTGTGTGCTTGCGTGGTTGTGCGTGAGCACACCAACCTGTGAGTGTGCGTCTCTGTGTGACGACGCTTGTGCTCATGTGGGTATTGATGTATGTGTAGTGCGCAAGCATTACGATGACTGTAGATGTGTGTCTCTAATGGTGTGTGTGTGTGTGTGTATGTCTCTATTAGTGTGTGTGTGTGTGTGTGTGTGTGTGTGTCTGGATTGGCCGTGTGGTTGCCCTCCTGGCAGGAGACGAGAGCCGGCCCCACTCTGGCGTTGAGGCAGTGAAGTGGACGGTCTCTCCCCCAAGACCAGGGCCCTTACCGGGGGAGGCAAGGCTGTCACGAATGGGCACATGATGGGGGGTCTCCCTACATGCGACCTAACATGGTTGGCGGCGTTAGCCAAGCAAATCTGGTGCCTGCCCCCGGCGCACACCCACCCAAGGCCTGTCCTGGGGGAACAAGATGGCATTTCGGTCTGTGTGTGTTTGTGTGAGAGAGGAAGAGAGATACAGGAATTGAGAAAGCGAGGCAGAAAAAGAGAGACAGAAAGAGTGAGATAGAGAGGAGAAAGAGAGAGAGAGAGAGAGAGACGGTGTGTGCGGTGAGTGTGCGGTGTGTATGGGTGTGCCTTTCGGTGCCTCAGGGGCCGGAGAGCAGACCGCGGCTTAGGCCAAACAGACTGTTCCCTCTCTCGGCTAACCCACTCAGGGTGCAGAGACTCTGGGAGCGACCAGTGCGGGGCGCTACGGTTTTTCTACCACTGACCGGAGAGGAAGTGGGCGTTGACGTCCTCTGTAAGGACATCTTCCAGCGTGAATACTCGCCCCATACAGCTCAGAAGGGTTGGAGGGCACATTGAGAAATATGTATCGCACTTGTGTGTCAAAAAGTAGATTAGCACGGCATTTATTTTCCATTCCAAACAGTGCTAAAGGGGAACTGCATAACAAAAGCGGCTAAGGATTAGAGAGGATTTCAAACTGTGTCATACAGCCACAGTGCATGTTCAGGAGAGTAGATAGTGTGGAAATGCTTCAACACGGTTTTGCTCACTTCACTGGAGTTTTGACAGACAGCAACAACAAGAAAAGGTAAAAAAAAGGAAACATTATCCCTTTGTTAAGTATTAATAGAGGCGTACGCCACAACTATCCAGGCTGACAAAAGAGTAATTTGATTGTAGCAGTCCTTTCATTGTGAAACATTGACAGAATTGGAATGCTCCATTTTGAAAGGGGGGCATTATTCAAATGTGACACCGACCGGATAAGGAAACTAGCCTCTGCTCATTAATCTGCCGGGACAAATTACAAATGCTAATAGTTGGGTGGAAATATAAAGCAATGATTCCACCAGTTCCAACAGGTTTCAACTGATGGCCAGATCAGTCACTGCACCTCATTATTCTGGGCATGTAAGCAAAAGGGCATTGGAAATGGACGGAAAACATTGTAACATGAGTTTGATCTAAGAACATGACAGGTAATTCACATGAATTGAAATATTCATGAGTGCACGCATGCACAGGCCAACCGAGTGCACACACACACACACACACACACACACACACACACACACATGCGCGCGCACACACGCCCGCCCGCCCGCCCGCCCGCCCGCCCGCCCACACACACACACACACACACACACACACACAAAATAGGGTTTGTCTAACTCACTAAAGTTAACACACATACATACATCCGTACACACCAACACACACACACAGAGAAACATTGACATGCACGAACTCTCTCTTTCATTCTCTCTCTTTCTCCCTCGCTCTCTCTCTTTCTGTATAATTACCTGTCAAAAGCGAGATGTGACTTCCTGGCAGTAAATGAACTGATTAATATTCCCTGGGCGGGGGAGCGGAGGGAGGGCACTGATTAGAAGTTAAGATATTCACCGTCTTTACGGTCTTCTCTTATTACAACTGCCCTCGCCACAAGATGGGAAATTACACAGCGATACCAAACACCAAGGACAGACAGATAGGGGCTCCCCATTAGACAGATTACTCTCTCTATTCCTCCAGTCTGGGTCAGAGGATTGGAGTCCTTCATACCTGAAGAGGGGGGACACTTGATTTAGTTGTGGAACACTGATGGAATGGCCTGGGGCCCCTCCTACCAGCTGGCAGCACGGAGCAGCCCTACATATTATGCCAGGTGTGCCCTTCAATAAAACTATACGATCCCCCCATGTTAGGATCAGACCCTCCCTCCATCGCCGACAATACATTTTCATCTACTGGACCCGGCGTACTCTATTCACACGACGGCTTCCGGCACAGGATGAAGATTTGGATGAGTGAGCTACCTCTACCTCGGGCCAGGCTCAGACTGCTGGAATACGCTGCCGCTTCTCTGACAGGTCGTCCAGCAGATCCCAGCCCAAACCGCCTCGCCCCCCCCGGCCCCTCCACCCGCCTCCGTCTGCACCGGCATCCTCCGAGGAGGCCTCCCTCTGGGCCTTAACCAGAGCTGACGACTGCAGAGAGTCGATGCTAGCCGTCTGAGCATGCCCACAGCCCTAATAAAATCCAGCTAATAGCTTCCCCAGGCTGGAGGGAGGGCTCTGTGTGAAGGTAATTAGGCTGGAAAGGGGACATGGGAATGGGGCCCGGGAGAAATGAGCAGCTCACCAGCACTTGTGTGAGCGTGTCTGGGTCTGCCTGTGTAGGAGGACGAGGGCCGAGAGAGGGCAGGGCCGCGAGGGAAGCCCAGTGGACACCGACTATTTCTGTCGGCGGTGCATGGAACTTTCCGAGGACAACTCAGCGACAAGGTCAGGACACCAGCGACGCACGCGTACCTCTTTTTTTTAATGGTCCGTCTGAACAGAAAGATCCCGGGGACAATTAGGCATACTCGCCAACACGTACGCCGATTTCTCTCTCTTTTTCTCTCTCTCTTGGACATGCAACTCGGTGCTCTTTTCCCCGTTTCTCCCTCTCTCTCTCTCTCTCTTTCACAAACACATTTTACTTGACCACTTAATTTTCACTGACATTATCTTACGATGAAGAAGGGTTGGGAAGTACAGAGGGAGCAAAGGTATTTAGTCTTTTGCAGACTGTGACGCATGCTGTGCTGGGGCTGCCTCACCAGTGACAGCCTTTCCATTCTCTGTCCTTCATCTCTCCGGACATAGGAGGAGAGATTAGAACTGTGTGGAGATATTTGTATTTATTTGTATTTATTAGTTTAGAAGAACGTGGATGGACCCCTTTAATTGACTGTACTACAGCAAATGGGGCAGCTTTTGCCTGAATGGCTGGTTTCCTGCCGTCATGGGCAAGTTGGCAATAGGCAACCTAAAATAAATTGGATAAAAAATAAATAAATACATGTAAACAGAATAGGTGAAAAAGCAAATAAATGGCCGAAAAATAATGAGGTGCACCGCTCTCCCGGTAAACCGACTGCCGCGGTTGTTCTTTGAATCATCTCAGGCGAGGGTCTAACTCGCTGCTGTTCCGCAGTGACGACCTGGCAGAATGAATTCCCAAATGGGGCGCAGTCCCACCCACGTTCACTCCATGACGACGGCCAGTGCTAACACAACCCCGGGCTACCTGTCAGGGGGGCTGCCCCTGTGGGGCGGCTCCGGAGGTCAAGTGTCTCGCTCAATGGATTTTGAAGCTAAGGGTCTTGCTCCATGACACATTGCCTGGTAAATTGGGTGGAGTGCTTTCAGCCGCAAACCTCCCATGCTCTAGCATGCGTCTCTGTTCACCCACCCTTCCCTCAGTCTTTTCTCCAGTCAGGGCTCCACAGTATTGGGAAACAGCACCCAGCCCGAGACTACACAAAGAGCACAAAAGAGGTATGCATTTTGTATGTAAAGGTATGTATTTTGTATGTAAAGGTATATATTTTGCATGTAAAGGTATATATTTTGCATGTAAAGGTATGTATTTTGTATGTAAATGTATATATTTTGTATGTAAAGGTATGTATTTTGTATGTAAAGGTATATATTTTCTAACCGAACGTGTAATAAAACGTACGATATTGCAAAAGTGTTCATGGAAAGAACATATATATATATATATATATATATAATGGCTCACATAAAAAGGTTTGGAAACACAACGGTGATTGATTGGCAGTTGGCTACATTCAGAATGGACAAGTGTATGGATGACTTTAAACCGTCTAGGATTGATTGCCCTTCAGACATGCCAAACAAGTTCATGTTAATCTGTAACCCAGGGACCTTACTGTTGACACTGTTCTGACCCTTTTTTGTCTTTCTTTTTATGCAGCGACATTTCTCTTTCTCTCTCTCTCTCTCTCTGTCTCTCTCTCTTTCTTTATCCCTCCCTCTTTCTCTCTCTCTTTTTTTCTCACTCTCTCCCTCCTCTTTATGTCTGTCTCTCTCATTGTGTCTGAGCCATCCCCACTCTCCACTCGGGGTCTGTGGGATTCCTTTACAGTCTTTACAATTCAACCTCGCTCTTTTTGTAGATGACATGAAAGTATTGGGGTCTGCGGGGCTCACTACGACAGGTCAGCCTAAACACTTCATTCATAATGCAGTGGAGAACAGCAGTGGACCCTTTTCAGAACTTGGATGGAACGAAAAGTATTTATATTCATCATATTTCTCTACTAAGCATCAAATTGATTCCACACAATATGCAGCCAAGCGGTGTGTCTGCTGCGTAACATCCAGCAGGCCGTTCAAATAAACAGACGCTGAGGTTGCAGCGGAGAGGAGCTCGCTTTCAGCTCTCTTTTTTAATGCTTGTTTTCACAACGGTGCCCCTGGGCAGATGTTTCCTCCTGGGGAGCAGAGCTCCGCCATATAAACTGTAATCAATGATTACGTGGCAGACACCAATTATTCACAGGCAAGGAGCCACGGTCGAGTGGCGCGAGGATTCGGCTCCGAATCCAGGAGCGGACGAGGTCCCGTGGATGGTGCCAATAATGGAGCAATCTGGCCATAAGCTATAATCAATGTGTGGTATGCCCTAAAATTAGACGGTCCCGATGGCCACATACATTATAATTACCTGGAAGTGGTGGGCCACGTCTCCGTTTCCACAGGCAGCATCACATTCAAACCGTCTTCTTCCTCCTCCCCAGCTCTCCTATGCATTTTCCTAGCTCTTTAATGCCAATCTATCATTCATTTCTTTTCTCAGGATTAACATAATATATTCCATTTACGTGATTTGTATACCCCCCCTCCCATCCTCTCGTACCTCTTCATCTCTCTCTCTGTATGATAAATGATCTCCCTGGCTAGTGGAGGGACCTGTTAACCAATAAGTGGGTTCTCAGGGGGGATCCCGCCTGATCGCAGAGGTTAATAACATTCCACATGATTAACCAGCGGCCCAGGGATTAGAGGGTTCAGGGAGCAGGCTCCGTGTAACTGATAATCACAGCTTTCCCGGTCCAGCCCTCCCAGGTGACGGCTATCTCTTCCCTTCTAACCCGTTCAGCGGGAAGAGGAAAAAGCACACGGAGCTCCACCGGGTTTATATCCAGAGGAATATTTACTCGCATGGATTTTTGGGCGAGTTCCGAAACAGAACATGCTTTTCTGACCACACCCGGAGCCACTGTGTAGCTGTCATCTGGGTCAACAGCGGAGTTCTCTAGCCGCTCGTTCAAGCTCATTGTTAAAACCACGGAGGGACTGAAAAAACTAAAAGAGTACGATGCTTCAAAAGGAGCCAGGCTTGATAGTAGCAAGAGACATGGAAGGACACACTCATCTGAAAATCAGCTATACTTTCAGAACGTCTAGCAAAAAACGTGCTTTTCAAATTAGACACTGTTTACTTGGTGTTAACAGCTTCCATTTTGGGAGCATGAACACAAAAAATGCTCGAACAGTGAGGTGATGTAATCTCTGCGGATTCTGAGCACAACTGTGAAATTAAATGGTCCAGATTAAGCCTCCTGTGTGTGTGTGTGTGTGTGTGTGTGTGTGTGTGTGTGTGTTTCTGTGTGTATCAAGTTGTTAGATCTTCTGTGTTAAAACAAAAAGCCTACAGAACCGTGGTAGCAGCCCACGGGCCTCAACAGAAATACAAGGCATGCAGGCTCTGTTGTTCTCCCGCTCTCCCCTCTCTACACATCTTGAGTCATGTGGGCATGGACAGAAATAAAACGGTGAAGAACCACTGGATTTGGAAATCTCACCAAAAGCGCGAGGGAGATTCTTTGCTTTGACATTATGTAATATCCGAGTAGGTGCCTAAAATAGGATTTTCTGTTTATACCATTCAAAGCTAATATGAAAACCCGATGGACACGTGAATCAATAGTCCTCCCTCTCGTGTCTCTATAGAGAAAAAAAAACTCTTGGTTTTATACTAGGCCTTCGTGTACCAACATAATATTTGTGTTGCTTTACAGGAATGACTCACTACAACAATGTTAATTTCTAGACTGCTATATACGGATTGAACAGAATATAAAATTTTTGCTTTTTTGTGTGCATAAGCTGCCTCATTGGCTCCCGGTTATTTACAATTCACAACAACCAATAAGAGCTGCTCCGGAACAACTCACGAAGGTTTTTCGCCTTTGCATCATAGTGTTGTGCGTGCATCCCAAGGGTTTCCTCACCCTGAAACTGCTCACCTGGACACCCGCCCTGCAGCACACTGGCCACGGCCCTGAGAAAGAGGGGAGACAATGTTGATGATTATGCAGTAGCTCATGACCATTAGAGGAAAACAAAACACGAAAAGTCCAGTAGGAATTGAGTGTATCTGGCCTGATTTGATTATTCAAATGAGAATCGCTACACACCATACGATTTTAATCTGATGCAACCAACATTGTATAGTGAAAACACCCAGAATCTGCATATGCATGGGTCTGGATAATTAATTTAACTATGGTTATTTGTTTATATGGGCCCTAAATCAATGGACAACACCATAATCATAAAAAAGACAACAAAATCAACACCACAACATAATAGGGAAAATAAATCGAAAAAAAATTATCTGAACACTTATATCTCTATCCCCAAGACGAAAAAGAAAAAGTCAACTAGGTTTAGGGTTTTCGACCCAATTACCTATTAGAATAGATGTTAAGCATGTTTTCGTTTTGATGGTGAATGTATGGAGTTTGTTGTAGAACATCTCAAGTACTTAATGTGATAAGATCATGCAAAAATGCAGACAAGGTATCGTTTGTGCATGTGCGCACGCAGCATCTCGCTGTAAATAGGCAAGCTTAGCGAGTAAACAAGCCCGTGAGCTGTGAGACCTCGAAGAGATAGACTAAGGGGGACAGACAGGCAGATACTAACCTGGACATGTTTTCTCTTTGCGGCCGATGCGCCTTTTCAAGCCCCAGCTTGGTAAAGATCCCCACAAGAGCCATGATTGCCACAACTCCACAGATGATGTAAACAATTAAGTTAGTTTTATCTTTGGTTGGATCATGCCGGGGGTTATTCTTGGAAGGGCTTTGCCCAGGCGTCATCCAAACCGGCGTGTCATAGTTTTTACATGTACTCTGATCCAACCGCATAGCTTTGGAAGAGCAGCAGAAGCGGAAGCCACAGGTGCCGCAGCAGTACAGATACTCGCCCGTTTTGCACACAAACGGCTGGTCCCACTGGCCCATAACGTCGTAGTACCCCCGACATTTGTCCTCAGTGTGAGGGGTCGCAACAGACACACTCTCCTCTCTGGAACCGTTGGAGGTCGCAATCATTATGAATCCGCCGAGTTGTCCAGGTTCGCCAGGTTCTCCATCAGCCTTGCATACGAGAGCCATAAGTTTGACCAACAAGTAGCCAAGGAGAAAGTATTTCCCTCTCATTATGATTTTCTCCGTTGTTAATATCATTTGAAAACCTAAACACACTTGGTAAGCACAAATGCAAGGTCTTGCTATTACGAAAAGTCTAGAAATATACATCCAAAAGGCAACGCAACCCCATCCGTTGTGGTGGGCATCTTCACCATGTCCTCATCCAAATACGCATAGAACAAACATACGTTTTCTTCTTCCCATGTAACCCGTTTAATTGGTCTAGAAGAATCAGACACTCTCTTAGTTGAGACCATAGGTCGTTGCAAAAAGTAATTTCCGATCTAAAATCAAAGACGATATCAAAAGTAACCCGCTTGTCTTCTTAGATCCGACGGCGCGCTCTTACGCACGAGAGTAGGCAGGGAGATAACTTAACTGCGCCAACGATGTAAGCGCGAATGAGCGAATAAGAGAACTGATGGTGGGTGAGCTTGGTGCGCAAAGGGAGGTGGAAATGCGAGGAGAGGGAGGGAATAAGGGAGTGGAGTGCAAAGAAAGAGGAAGGGAGATGTGTTGTAAAATCATATGATATCTCAAAACACATAGTACGCCTGGATATTTTTCAGGGCTGTCGAGGAAAAATCTTGGACGTATTTTGAGTCGAGCACATGGCTAAATTCTTTGAATATTACTGCCATTGTAGTTTATGTTGAAAAGCACCAACATAACGCAACTTCTAAACTAAGAACAGCGACAGATATAAATATCTTGTAGGCCTAGCCTACATGTGGGTCTGACCAAAAGATAATGGTATGGGTCAGGGAAATAAATCACTAATATAACAATGAATATCCACATTTAATAATCATCATAATAAATATGTGTGAATAACATAAATTAAATTAACATCAACAACTCACACAAAATATTTTAATTTCTGTTCAAGGGCTAGGCTAAATATTTGACAAGCACAGTGAAGAGAAATATGGCTTTGTCTTCCAAAAGCAGAGCGTGCCATGCTAATGATGCATTAGATGGCCAAAACCAGTTTTTCTAACAGTAGGCGAAAATACATGATCAGAACCAGGCAGGCCTGTAGTATTAGGTTTACACACTTCTTACAAAGAATGCAAATACAGAATTAAAACAAAAGTAATCACATAAAAAGTATTTTAACGGTAGGCCTAGATGTAAAACGTATTCAGTTAGGTGTGCTGAAATTACTGTATCTACAGGTGTGGGCAGTTTCGACTTATTAATACTAATATTACTACTTTACTACTATATTATGAATACTACTACTACCACAATTCATGATGATAATAATAATGATGATTTGATAAGCTTTGCGTGATCATAACTGTGCTCTTTTTTTAAACAATTTGCAAAGAAAAAAAGTGTGCAGATTGCGTTTATCCAGCTGGTAGCCACACGGTGTAGCCACTGTGTGAGAAAAAGTTAAATACGCGAAGGTAAAGCAGTCAATTACCGAAACAAAGATCGAGGCAACTCGAAAGTGCACAAAGGTTCACAAACTGCAAAGTAAACCTGGAGACATTTGTAATTTCGAAAACAAACTCTAAACAATACCCTAGCTGTAGAATCAGTAAACTTTTTGCAAGTAAAGCGGGGCCATGGTTGACAGTGTGAACGAGGACGTCTTTCTTAGGGCAAATCATCGGACCTTCTCCGGTTTAACCGAAGGTAAAGTTAGCAAACGTTAGCTTGTATGACTGTAGTGGTAAACTATGAAAATAGTTGACTTTGTTGTGATATATTGCAGCCAAACCATAAATTGAATAGTGACGTTAGCTTGAAGGGGAGCGCAATCAATGACGTACACTCGTTAATATAGGGGTTAGGGAGGCGAGCTAGCAGTAGCGGTGCTAACAACTAGTCTAGACAGTGTAGTTAAGCGTTAACTGTAATTACAGTGTGCCTAGCTCCACGTCGAAAGGGTTGACAAATGGCCAGTTAACAACAAATGAGCTTGTGCCAATAAAACAGTGGCTTGTATTTATCGATACCTTCAACTATTTAGGGTTACCGTTGACACTCGTGTGCCATACTGCTTTTAATGTTCGGCTGTCTGGGACTTGAACATGTGATTGACCAGATTCATTCCTTTCCCCTCTCACGTGCTTTTCTCTTGTTTGATTTAGCGCGCACCGGTGTGCATTCAGCCCCTCTCTCTACATTTGCACGCCTTGGTGTTATAAATTAGCAGTAAGCCAACCGCCGGGATGAAACGCCAATCGCCGGCGGTCTGTCTCAAAGTTTTACCACAATACAGTTTTTATTACAGGCTGGGTTTTCATAAAACGTTTACGTGCACGTAGCTGTTGTGATTGACCCCATGCTGAGTTAGTCTGGATCTAGGATTTATTGCCAAGACAATATGTAAGTGGTGTAGAGATGTTCATTTATGCTAAGAAGTATGACTGAGACATAGCCTTGAATTAGCCTTCAGACAATAAACAATGTGATTTCAAGTGTTGAATTTTGATTAAAAAAGCCTGGTGACAATTTATATTTATTGTATATTTATAGTGTTATTCCTAGCAGATGCAAGGGAAACTTTTTAGGCAACATTGTTATTGGCACAACCAAAGGGTTTTAGATGAACCTGTTCTTCACTGTGCTCCATGTTATAGCTTAATTGCATAATGATCAGTACATTCACCAGCATAATTCTTGTTTTTTCCTCCATCCCTCTGCTTCATGCATAGTACTCCAGTTCTACACATCTTTCTAAGTGAGAAATTCACAAAGTTCAATATTTCATTATTTGATGTGAAAACATGCTTTCATCTTGAATTATGATTAATGTTGTTTGAACGCGCCATATGCCACCTGAGAAATCTCTGCGATTTGTGTTTGAAGCTGTGCTCACTCAGCGCAGCCGCACAAAGCTGCCTGCTCTTATCTCCTGTCATGGGAGCTTTGGCTGCTCCTCTTCAATTCATCGTTTTTCAAAAGTTTCCCAGAAACGAGCTCACACATCCGACTCTAGGGACAAACTGCACTGTAAAGTTTGTTTAGTGTTAACAATAGGCCTAAAGCGAATAGGAGAGAAAGAGAATCTCAAAGCATTTGCATGAAAGCTTTACAAATCGTGTGTCTTGTAAGAGTCCCTTAAAGTTTGCTGAAGAGTTTGTTTTCCAGGGGGGGACCAGACTGTTGTGCTTGGGAAGCCTAGTCTAAAGTGAGTGATTTGCATGACTAAAACTGACAAATGTTGTTGAAATATTCTACACACTAAAAACGACTGAGTTAAATATACCCAAGATTATATGTCATCTAAGTTTTAGACCAACACAGCATTACGTTTTTAGATTTTTTAAAAGGTGGAATTACATTTAACATAGTTCAATGTTACAGCAACACAGTGCTTTAGATCTTTTACAAGGCTGACATCCTCAGAAAGAGGCATGTGTAGTACATTTGTGTAATGTAGGCCACTTTAACAACATTTAACCCTGCTGTTGTAGTAGGCTAATATTCATGTCGATTGTACTGACCAAGCATTTGATATCAACAGTTGCTAATTTATATCTTACATCGCAGCAAATTTGTCCATTTATAAAAGCTTTGAACTTCACTGTTAACTGCTTACCTGTGACGGGGCTTACAGTATATAACCTTTCCAGGAGTCCCAGTGGGCTCAGATCTAATCCTGAAATGTCTTTAATCAAAACAAATCTTGCATTAAAAAATTAAAAAGCATTTTAAAGTATTCACATTATTACACTTTATTGACACTTAGAAATAACACAGAGAGCAAGATTGGTGGGTAATATGAATATTAACCCTGCTAATGAAGAACCTAGCGCAATTCGATCTGAACTAACCAAGCGGTTGGGTCAAGTGCCCAGCTCAAAGTTTTGCACTGTGAGTCAAGCAAGTGTAAGATGGATTGATGTTAACTGTAGGGGATAATTATCCCTTGATAACGAGGATACAAGAAGCAGCGTTGAGCCGTTACTAGCAGTGGGATTCTCTTGATCTACTTCTGTGCCGCAGTTTCTCTGGAGGACAGAACAGAATTACCATAAACTCATTTAGGATGGAGAGCATGTTAAACATGGAAGATGCAGATGAGCAAGGAATTCCTGCTGTGTTGTGATTTGGGGACGTGTGTTGTTAGCCATGTGTGTGTTGGCAGTTGCGGGGCACAGTAGTTTTTTGTGCACAGAAACAGCAGAGCAGTGACATCGCTTTGCAACTTTAGGAGCCTCCAGAAACAACATGAGCGTAGGAGAAAGTTGGGCTTTATGCCTTGCTTTTAACACACAGCAATAGAACCGGCAGTCTACAGGAGAATGTTTTGAGTTTTGTTTGTCCATTGGAAATCAAGGGCCGTTTCACCTTACTCACATTACCACCCTGTCTCTCTTTCTTAAAACTATATTCAACAGGGTGCTTGCATAATGTACAAACATACTTTTGTCTTTCTTAATGAACATTTCAAGGCGATCTAATGATTGAGTCTCCTGTGAGAGAAAACCCTTCGCCATTTACGCTCCAAAGGCTATCCAGCTGTTAATTATTTAGCCTGCCTCGTTGACTAGGAGGCCGCTCGGCTTTCAACACGATTATTACCTCTCTAAGCTGCAATACTCTTAATGCCCTGGAAAAGTATTAGTGCAGAGAGAGAGAGACGCTGGAACATAACGTCCCATGTTAAAGTATCATCACTCGGAGAAAGACTTTTAGAACAAAGACAATTATCTCCCAAATACCTTTATTTACCAGGACTGAAGCTGAACGTACGTTTCTAAATTTTTTAACACCCTACCCACAAAATATTTGTGAATAGTTGCCATCTTTGTGTTACTACATTGCACATTATACTTCTGTAGTCTTCCTGTAATACAGAAAATCTTTGAGTCTTATTAACTGTTTGTTAACCGGAGCACAACTGATTCAATACGAGGGCGTCGGATTGAAATGTATAGTTTTTTTGATCAAACTATAGTTTTTTCTCTAGAAAGAACAACTCCCTATAACGTAGCGGCCTTTACCTTTGTTCTCTCCTCTCCTGTCCAGATGACCAGAGGGAGTGGAAGGGCCCGTTCTGCTTCATCCAGGCTGCCGACCCCCAGCTGGGCCTAATGAAGGCCTGGAGGGAGGGGGACTGCGACGGAGGGGGGGACGAGTGGGCCGAGGAGGTGCAGCTCACAGAGCAGGCTGTGGAGGCCGTCAACCAACTCAGCCCCAGGCCCAGGTTCATGGTGCTGTGCGGAGACCTGGTTCACGCCATGCCAGGTAAGACTGTTGAACAGCGGGCTCACGGAAAACACTCCAGACAGGCTGGCTCTCACAGCATACACTCGACCCCGTACGCTATTCATAGCCACAAATACCGTGCTCTCAGTGGCATTATTTCAAGGAAACATTGGGGGAAGTGAGGCGGCATGACACAAGAAGGCCTGCACACGCAGTGAAACAGATTGATCCACAGGTTCAGTAGTTGTGTCAGTTACAGGTCATTAACCATGGCTAAGTTCTGAACAGGATCTCTTTATAAATGGGCGGTAGGCAAGCCAACACTGATTGAAACACTAGTTAAGCCAAATGAGAGTGAAGGGAGGGCGATTTTGTTGTTGCACTACATTACAGTCATTTAGCGGACGCTTTTATCCGAAGTGATTTAAAAAGTGTGCAGCCATTCCACACATACCGTACTGTACATTGCAGCACGTAGCGTCCCACACTCCATTCCTGTGTCCGTCCGAGACGTGTCAGCGAGAACGCTCGCCAAAGCCGCTGTTTGATATTCCTTCATCTTTAAAGGGAATCAAATATAGCTGTCGTATAATAATTCATGTATTCCGTTTCCTCTGAGATTGTTTCTAGTTCAATTTAATGATGCGCTCTTGAGAGGAGAACTGGCTTCCAGTTATGGCTTGGTGAAGGTGGGGACAGATATTGGGATTTCCCTGCTGCCTGCCTGGTGTTTGTAAACAACCTTGGGTCTTGCTCTAGGAAAAAGAAGTAACCTGCCCTTGAATGGTTCTCACGCTGAGGAGATGTTGAATTAAAGGATGTTTTGGATCCATTCTCGTTGTCCCCTCATAAGGTATTCGGGTGTAGTAGGATCCCTGAAAAGACCTCAATGTAAGCTTGTTTTTCTAAATAGTCCCAACAAAAGCCAAGACATAAAGGCCTATATTTTTCCTCATTGAAATCAACAAAAATATTGCCTCGCTACCTAGTGTGTAATCAGCTGTTTTGAAACCCGAAAGTATCTTGAAGCCATTAGTATCAAACGCATACGGCTGTTGAAGGTAATTAAATGAGTGGCCTTGGCGTTGGAGTGGCGTCCAGCTGTTTCATTTGATAACCGGGCAAGAGGATCACCAGGCAAGACCCACTGCCGCGATAATATTGTTAAGGGCCGAAAGCAGCTAACCAACGCACACTACGTTTGCATGACAATGAGGACGGCAGGCTCAGGGTGTCTCGCTCAAGGGGTGGGCGTGGAGACAGAACTCAGCAGGCAGGCTTCAGACCCTGCAGTCCTTTGTTTATGTTTTCTGTCCTGCTGGATTGGTTTGAAATAGATGTGACTATCTATACTTTCATGAAACGTAAGACGAAAGAAATGTATCGGTGAGAGTCCAGAAGCTAAAATGTTACAAAATGTATGAAAGTAAGCACAATAGAAGTCCTAAAAAGGACCCTGGAAAGCACCTGAACGTACTGACCTACTTATTTTTCAGCACTTCGAAACGTTTCACTCAGAATTCACGGGCCGCCCTCCTTCTGTATCCCTCGTGGCATTTGCTCCACCGCAATCCCCGACCACTTTACCTTCCGTTACAACCGTAAAGTACTCCCCTCCAGGAGTATCCTTCGAGTGCCACCCATCCAGGCCCTAAGCGAGCACTCTCATCCTCCCTATGACTGAACAGTTTAAGCCAGGCACGGTTTCTCCAACCACCACCCCGTTCCTTTCCACCCTCCCGATCTGGAGCATTTATAGGTCACAGCCAGATCCCCTTTAAACGCAGCATTGCATGGCAGATAGCCCAACGGAGAGGCTTAACCGGGAGGTTCCGGGACCATTCAGACGGCCCTCCGTCAGTCCTCGTTAATGTCAAGCCCAGCCCGGGCAGGTTGTGTGTGCCAGCCGCATTACACGCCACGTCCGTCACACGCTCACTGGCTCGGCCTGCGCCTTTTTTCTAGGCCGAGAAGGGAGAGACGTGCTATCAGCTTCTCAACTGACGTTTTTCTTTTTTTTTGCCTTAAACTGTTTATTTACAAAAGGTAATAAATGTGTGGCGGCCGGGGGAAGTTGGCTGTCAGCTGGCATTGTCAACATCGCTGCCTGGCGGGGACAGGAAATTGGCCACTTTCGTAACAGTCTTTACCCCTCTCTCTCTTTCCCTTTTTCCCTAAGTGTGGTCTTACTTGGTCTCCCCCCCCCCCCCCCTCATCCCTCCTTTTGCTGTTCTCCATCGTAAACATTTGTGGTTTTGCACTTTATTTTGACAACCTCCTATTGAATACTTGACATCATATGAAAACACACTTTCTTGACACAGTGTGAAAACATGCCCTTTCTCTGTGCCCAAAAGAATTATATGAAAATGGAGTCTAACAGGTTTTGGCTTGAGCAGAGGCAATAAAGATAATACAACGTACTCCAATAGGCACATTGGGTCATTGACTAGCGGCTCAAAATGACATTACAGTATTTCCCCCCCTCGTAACTCGATATGAAGTGAATAAAGCTGACACTTTTGTCCTGTAAATACCATCAGAGGATCAATAGGACGTGGAGGGGCCCGGAAGGCCCCACAGCTAAGGGTCTGATCAGGCGAAGGCATTCATTAACCTCCCGTTGTGGTGTACCACAAGGACCCACGCTGGGTCCTCTCTGGCTCGCAGTCCTCCATCGAAATCCACAGGTAGCTCAACCTTAACGAAGGCCTATCAGAGGGAGGGAATGTCTCTGCGGCGATAAACAATCCAGGGCGGTTATTGATGGATCGCCATGGGTCCGCCATCCCGCCCATGGGTTCCTCGGAATGGATGCCCCCGGAGGGACTTTGTCGTCTCAAGGACTTCCCTTCTTTGCACTTTCTCTTTCCCGCACCGAGCGGAGCAGAAAAATGTGGAGAGAGGGAGAGGAGAAGGAAGAGGGAGAGGAGAAGGGAGAGAGGGAAAGGGGAAGGGAGAGAGGGAGATGATTAGATTAGAGAAACACACTCTCCTAATGAGCACTACAAAGGATTCCAGGGATGTCCTGGGGGAGACTGGGGTTGGTGGACGTTATGTTCGTCAGAGTGGAATAATGTGTGTGTGTGTGTGTGTGTGTGTGTGTGTGTGTGTATGTGTAAGTGAACAGGGGGTAGGTGAGAAGGAGGTTATCCTCTGACTCCCTGTCCCCCTTCCATAGCTGTTGGAAGCCCCTTAATTGCCGATGAAGGCAGATAAAGTGAGGCTCTCTGTGGAATTGCGAAGCAGCGGCGCAGAGCAAAGGAGCTGGAGTTTGGGGGCGAGATGGATAGAGGGAATCTGTTTTCCCAGGGAATGGAGCAATAGCGTAATGGGGGTGTGTGTGTGTGTGTGTGTGTGTGTGTGTGTGTGTGTGTGTGTGTGTGTGTGTGTGTGTGTGTGTGTGTGTGTGTGTGTGTGTGTGTGTGTGTGTGTGTGTGCGTGTGTGTGTTTAGCTGATGAGGACCTCCAGTGGGGTGGGTATCCAAAGGGTTTCCGATGGGTTTGGGGGACAGCTGAATGACAGGAAAAGCCTGTAGCACAGAGAAGACATGGCACTCTCAACAGGACAGAGGAGTGACGCTGTTGCAAACCCTGTCAGAATCCACCACAACTACTACATAGTTTATATACTGTACATGGATACATACAAAATGTCCCAGTTTAACTACTCTTGCTGGCACTCTCCTAGTGTCAGATGAAGTAAGCACATATTTCAAAAAGGTAAAGCATACACCTGGCGTCTGAAATCTTCGGTCACTTGTCAGGTTTTGGTCCCCCCCCCCCCCCACACACACACACACACACAAACACACACACTACACACTCTCACACTCTGGAGTGTCATCTAACTAAGAAAACATTCAAACGGTTGTGTGATATACAACCAGAAGTGATGTCGAACGTTGACGTCAATCCGTTGATGCCATTTGGAAGGCTTCATAGCCTACCTTTCAAGCGGTTCCCCCCAAACATGCATCGCACACACTGGGTTAGGACACACACTGGGTTAGGGCACACTGACACACTGGGTTAGGGCACACACTGGGTTAGGGCACACACTGGGTTAGGGCACACACTGGGTTAGGGCACACACTGGGTTAGGGCACACACTGGGTTAGGACACACACTGGGTTAGGACACACACTGGGTTAGGACACACACTGGGTTAGGGCACACACTGGGTTAGGACACACACTGGGTTAGGGCACACACTGGGTTAGGGCACGTCTCCTTTTCGCAGCGAAGCCGTCGTTGACGGCGTGTCAGTGTCGACTTTTAGCAGCAGCCACACTTGGCCTCTAGCGAGATCAAATCAGAAGCAGACCACTAATGCAGGGGACATGCGTTGCGTGCATAACTGAAGTTCGGGTAGCAGTCGTCTCAGATCTCTTTTTTGAAAGATCCTCTCTGAAGCTGTGGCCGCCGATGCAAAGCGTGCATAGTGGAAACACTGCCCTGTCCTTTCATTCCTCATTTTTGGTGAAGACACATCTAGAGATACGACCCACTAGAAATGTGTGTGTGTGTGTGTGCGGAGTTTTAGGTAGATTGGAACATATTGCCTGACTACTTGCTTCCTGCCGTCCGTTTGCATATGTTTTGTGCCCCAGTTTGAGGTCTAAACGATGTCAAGATGTTCTGAGATTATTTATTTAGCTCATCATTGCTTTTGGTCATCTTAATGTTGTTTGTAGTCTTTGAATATGTAATTGTAATCGGATTACTCAGACACCTACTTTCAGGTTACAACTACCTATTGTTTGTAGATTCTACCCAGCAGTGCTCTCCTCTCCAGCATGTCACGGCGTGCTCATTCAGGTCACCACCTGCCGCTGTCATCCTAATGGGGTCACGTCCGCCAGCTCAGACACGTTAGCATGTATCGCTAACAAGAGACGAAGGGCACCGAACGCAGATTGATGGAGTGTGACTGAGACCTCTGTGTGTGCAAGTCGCTGGCGCTGCCATATTCATGGCTATGTCACACTAACTGACGCCTCGCTGCAGTTGGGCTACGCTGCCAGCAGGGGCTCGGTGTCTGTGTGTGCGCTCGTTTGGCTGCGTTCCAGTTCCTTTCTTCACTGTCTCTCTGGCTTTGTCAGGACGCTCTGTCCTTGTTCTCGCCGAGGCATCTGCCTCAGAAAGAGTATCGAATGAAGTGGAGAGAGAGAGAGAGAGAGAGAGAGGGCTGGGAAAAACACTGTGCATCTTTTGAAAAATAAAATCAAAGAGAAATCAAAGACCACTTGCAAACGTCCGCAGCACGATGCAGGAAGAAGTGTCAAAGCTACCGAATCTCATTTATCCGTCACTCCTCTCAAACTCGCTCTTAACGTTATCTGGTGATTGTCATTGTGTTGCTAATGAGTCCAGGTGGCTGTGTTAACTACGGAAGCCTCAGCTGTTGCCATGGCAGCTATGAGATGGTTGTCTGTCACCTTCATTCGCTTCGCTGGACATATGGCGACCCTCAGGAGAACCCCCCTCCCCCCACCAAATGGTAATAAAACAATGCAGGCATTGGTTAAGACACCACAGATGCTGCGAGGCGGCAGGAATAAGTCACTGGACAGAAGGAGCTGTCATGTCTCTGTAACTGTGCGTGTTAGCGAGCATGAGTGTGCATCTTTCATCTAGTGCTGCTTTAAATGGGTTTAGGCACACAGTAAGACGTTCTGTCTCGAAGTCACCAGTCCTGTCCAAACATCTAAGGAAGCGCCTGCACAGAAAAGTAGGCCACTAAAAATAATTACAGGGATGAATACGAGAGAGGAAGGAATAGCTTTATTCGGCGTTGATGGGGTTTTGTTTGGTACACCTTCTAAATGATAAATGGATTCCTTTTACTCAGTCTCTTTCCATTTATCCACAGAGGACGCTGATTTCTTTTTTTGCACAAATTACTACTCCTCCGTTCCACGTCTTTTTCAGTCAACTCTTAACAGTGTTGTTTTGTGTGAATGATGGATAGCGAAAGGACATGCAGTGTTGCTGACTAATCTGGAGGTCTAGACTACGATATTTTGTTTTACAATGTTTTTGTGGGGGAATTTGCAATAGCAATTTGCTGCTGCTGCTCTCAAGTGTCTGTGATGTGTGAGAAATAGAATGAAAGACACACACGCACGCACACACACATTCAAACACATACGCACATCTTCTCCCGATGTGTAATTCAGCACGCGACTTTTATGGTCCCTCCTGGAGTGTGTGTAGGCTCCCACGGTTCCTTCTCCTTCCATAGGGAGTCCATTCAAGGCGGGCCAGGAGCGGGACCTGAAGGCAGCACTGCGGGCCACCCACCCCTCCATCCCCTTGGTGTTTGTCAGCGGGAACCATGACCTGGGCAACACCCCCACCCCCAACACCGTGGCGCAGTACTGCCACGCCTGGGGCGACGACTACTTCAGCTTCTGGGTGAGGAGGAGGTGCTTGGGGTGTGTGTGTGTGTGTGTGTGTGTGTGTGTGTGTGTGTGTGTGTGTGTGACCTCAATGAGGTTTAATGATGATGATGTTTTATTACTGTTAAAACACAAAGGAAAATTTAAGATTTCCAGTTTAGCTACATCCCTTTACAGTAATGTATGTATATTCCACCAGGCTAAAAAACAGTCTTGACATGTGCGTTTGTTCATGATGTCTCTTTGCATCCTGCTCCCAGGTGGGTGGCGTCATGTGCCTGGTGCTGAACTCCCAGTTCTTCTACGACGCTTCGGCCTGCCCCCAGCTGAAGGAGGCCCAGGAGGCCTGGCTAGAGGAGCAGCTCCAGAGGGCCTCCTCCTCCTCCTCCTCTTCTGGGGCCCCTGGCCCCAAACACGTCCTGGTATTCCAGCACATCCCCCTGTACCTGAAGAGTCCCGAGGAGGAGGAGGACTACTTCAACCTGCAGACGGACGTCAGGAAAAGCCTGCTGGACAGATTCAAACGGGCAGGTAGGCTAGTAGAAAGGTTTATACGTCAACTTTCACATATTTGGTGGACGTATTGGATGACTTCCTAACTTTATTTTTTATAACTATTCAAATTAACGTGTTCACATAAGGCATATCTGTCAGAACAGAGTTGGCGTGCTTTGCTTTTCCCAACCAGCCCCATGCTGATGTTTACATTTGGAGCTCATGTTTATTCGGTTCTTTAATTCAATTCCCTCATCCGCCAGTGCTCACACCCTGACGGTTCGGGGAACACCGAATGCCTCCTAAGTCCTTACAATTTGTTAAAAACCATTTCATATGTTTCAAGATCTTTACGTTGTAGGCAGGAGCTGCCCTGTTCTCACGACCATCTTTGTCATTAACAAATGATTTGAAGGCGTCAGTCCACCAGCGCATGCTTCGCTAAAGGGACAGAGGATTTCGACCGCCATTAGGCCGGGCCACGGAAGGAGTCTCCGGCTCCACTACCGTCGGGGCTAATTGGAAGCGTCAATCCGAGCGCTCTCCGTAGGCGGCCACGTCCCAATCAGCAGCCATTGTCCGGGGGCTCCCAGAGGTCTGGTGCATGGGTGGGCGATGTCGGGAAGAGCGGCGCGTCGGCCCCCCCACGGCTACGCGGCGTGGAACCAGACCCGCTCCTCGGTGCGCCCAGCGTGTGATTGTTCGCGTTTCGGTTGTCTGACCCCCGTAAATGAAACCGCGCTCGTCAAGCTGGCGTCTCGAGGGCCGCCGTTCACAGCCGGCCATTGTCCTTGATGGCGGATCGGCTCGTGATGAAGCAATCTGTGCGCGGGACAAAGGGGCAATGGCGGTGGGTCGTATTCTACGTGGAACACGCTGCTTTTTGGGATCCTTGTTCACACGTTCTCCATCGCTTGTTTAAAATGTCGGCATAGGGCCACGTACTGTACATAGTCCTCAATAATTCAACATGCTGCTGTAGGGGGTGTGTGGGGAGGAAGGTAGGGGGATGTGATTGGAGGCCAGGCTTTGTTTTATTTATCGGTTTGTCAGAAAGCGGGAGAGAGCCTCTGCACCACCAGCGCCTTCCATCCCGCGTCTTCACATCGCCGCGTCCGCTCCAATGAAATCCTCAGGATTCTAGAAGGTCCAGCTTCTTCCCCGCTCAGCAGGGCATGAAGGAAAGATGGGAAGGGGCAAGCGTGTGGGCGTGAAACCGTTCATCCAGGATGAAGGAACTGGCAGTGCAGGCATTGAATTTTTTTTGATTAGACCAATAAATCAAAATGTAAAAAAAAATGTACTTTTTTCTTTTAATCGACATGGGAGCAGCGTTGACGTCGATACATTACACAGACGTGAGCTACGTTCTACTCAGACACGCGGTCCTCCTCTCCCGTCCTCGTCTCTTCCAGGGACCTTAATGTGACGTACAGTAGTGGACAGTCTCGTTATACGAGGCCTGTCTATTCTGAGAGCCCTGCTGACCTGGAGGCACGGAGGAGCGGACGGTGAGGGCCGTGTTCTTAACGTCCCAGCCCCCCCCCCTCCCCCCTCCCCCCTCCCCCCTCCGGCTGCTGTTCCTATCACATGCAACCACCAGGGTCACCCCAAGGTCGCGGCCCCGTGCCCTGGGTCTTCCATTTCCCCGTCCCTACAGGCCGACACGCTTGTACGTTCCGTGTTGAAAGCTCCCAAAAAAAGCTTTGGCCGTGTTTCTTTTACAGAATGTTGTTGATGCTATTTTCTCGGTGTAATTGGGGGGGGGGGTTCAGGAAGTCAATGTGTATGTGTAAAGCTGCGTTTTCACTGCAAGGCCTTTGGGCAGCTAGTAAAAATATTCTGGACAGAATGGAGAATTTTTTTTTGCAACCAATACAAAGTGGATGTGTGTGTGTGTGTGTGTGTGTGTGTGTGTGTGTTTATTGGGTCTTCTTCCGTTCACCCATGCTAAATTACATTACGACTGCATTCCCCCCTTACATTGTGTTCTCCCCACCCCACCTCCCTGGCCTGTTTGCCTGTGTGTGTTCTCTCAGAGTACCTCGTGTTCCTGTACCTCCAGATGTCGTCCTCGTCTCCGACCCGCTCCTCTCTGTGCTAGCAGAATGACAAACCTGTTCTTATTCACTGCGTGGTCCTCGCAGAGCAGGCGGCTTTGGAAGGGAACACGTTCCACAGATTTGAACAGGGCAGCCTTTGCGCAACCCTTTTCTCACGGGTTTGTAGTAATTACTGCGTGTTGGGAGGCTGTGTTTGGGACTGATCTAGAAGAGGGGTTTCTGGTTTGGCTTCCATGCAGACTTAGTCTGTCTGAGCTGTGTGTTGCTGCAGGGTTTTGATGTAGTGCCGCTTCTCCCAAAACGTTGTGATTGGAACGTGGAAGACAAGCTCCTGCAGACAAATAATCACATTTAATTGAATTTCCTCGGCACGGGTGCTTTATTTCCGATTCTCGTTTTATTTTTCGCTCTCTCTCTCTTTATCTGAGGGTATGTTCATTCCTGCGTGTCTGTGTTCATGGTCCATAGGCATGCATTTGCGCAAAGTGAAATATTGTCAGTGTGTAGCATAACTTATCACAGCACCGCAGCTGCACATGGAAGGTTGCGACACCAATTAGTTTCCCCATGGCCCAATATATACGACGCGTAGTTCCTTACAGCCGATGGCCTCCCAGACTGCATCAGCCTTCACCAGCGCCTAGCCAATATACACAGCGTCTTTTGCACTTCCACAGGAAGAGCGTTTGTGATCCTACTATTTAATATTATTGCTGTTCGATGAGGAAATGCACTTTTTTTTCTGGCCCGAGTTTTACCCCTGTGGTCTCAAATCTAAGGGGACTTTGGACTCACTCTGGGGGCATTTTAAAGTGCAGAAAGAGATCACCTGAATCGTCGTCACAATCACTTCAAATGTAATTATCACTGTTTATTGGACTACAAATAACATCGACAGGCACTCAAGCTTTACAGGTGATGCGAAATATGCAAATGATTGATTGCGCTTGGCTAAGTGGTAAACGCTAGCATACGTGTACCCATCGGTTTCACAGCCAACGTTGTTACGTTGACTAATAAGTGTTTCCAGACGTAAAGTGAACACTAATGTGTTTCACCAACCGACCCTGTGAGTGGTTATCACATGTGGTCATCACAAACCTCCAAATTGACCACAGGCCTAATAACGTGTAAAGCCGTTGACGTTTTTCAGATGTTGTCGTTACATTTGGAAGCCACTCCTATGTTTGTGTGAGTGTGAGCACGGTTCACATCCACTGTCGTTATCTAATTCCCCGTCTCTCGGTCAAGGCCCCCACCCCCTTTCCTCATACTGTAGGCAGATAAGAGAGCATTCATTAGGATTCTTGCCCCTGGCTTTGAGGTGCACAACCCACATTCATATTACCCTCATGAGCTTCCAAACTCACTTTATTTATGGGAGGACATGCACACACACACACGCGCACACACGCGCACACACGCACACACTCAATGACTCACTTGTGCAGTCTCACGTTCACGTTGGAATTCCCAGCAGAGTTAGCGGGTGCACAGCGCTACATCGCTAATTAACTGTGGAGATAAGCCATGTTAAATGTATCGCTGGTCTCTCTCTTTCTCTCTCTCTCTCTCTCTCTCTCTCTCTCGCTCTCTCTCTCTCGCTCTGTGTGTGCCCGTGCCTCTCTCTACCTTCCCCTGGCCCCTGTGCTGAGTATGTCGAGTCAGTAGGAGTCCAGCTCCATCCTTTAAGGGCACGTTCATTATCCATGGGGACCTGACCGGAGGCTGAAGATAAGCCTGTAAGCCTGTTGTTTTATTGGTGAGGAGGGTGAATGTGTGTGTGTGTGTGTGTGTGTGTGTGTGTGTGTGTGTGTGTGTGTGTGTGTGTGTGTGTGTGTGTGTGTGTGTGTGTGTGTGTGTGTGTGTCGTGTGTGTAGTGTGGCTTTAAGTATACAGGTAGTCTGCTGTTTCCAGAGTTGGCATGAAACTTGTGAAAGCAGCCAAAGGGGCGATATGTAGACCTGCTTCCTACAGAACCACTGTTCCATTTACGCAGTCCTTTGTCTTTGTGTACTTTGTGGCCTTGCTCCGCCATTGTCGGAAGTCCTTTCCAATGAACAGGCGTGGGGAGACGCCGGACGGCCGTATGACGCACAGCACGCACCCTCTATGAAGGACACGTTTCCATTACGTAAGTGTGATCACGTACCCTCCCGTTCACTTCAACCTGAGGAAGCTCAACTACGTGTTGGGGAGGCTTCGACATTCAACTGTTCAATCAAATCCCATTGAACAGAGGAAGGAGGAACTCCGCCCACCCTTTGTGAAGATCATGGATTATATTGCGCTGTGTGTGCGTGCGTGCGTGTGTGTGTGTGTGCGTGCGTGTGTGTGTGTGTGTGTGTGTGCGTGCGTGTGTGTGTGTGTGTGTGTGTGTGTGTGTGTCAGTCAGTGGAGGAGGACATAGGAAGGGGATCCTGGGTGTTGAGTGATGGATGAGCGTGATTAATGTGTTGGTGAAAGGCCCTGTGCGGCTACATAATTTCTACCTCTCTCTCTGTCATGCAAATGATCCGCAGACAGCGTTGCTTGATGAATTATTTCCAGGCCAGCCCCTCCCACTGTTGCCCTATTCACCGTGTTGGGGTGACGCTGTGGATTCAACATACCTGTTCAGGAGTCCTTGACTTTCTTCAATTGACCTTCATGGAGGGCTGCATTGCTTCCTGCAGACACCCAATATAAATCATTAATCATTCTAAAACATGTTATACATTTTAAACATTTTGTACATAAAAAATAGGCCGGGTAAACAGAGGTCATCATGGCTAGTACTGAAATAAAGCTTGTTCATGGCTGATTTGGCTTGTTCATTTAGCTCAGTTTGTTGAATATTTTCTAGCTGGTAGTGAGGCAGTATGACTACCATTTTTTAATTGTCCATTACATTTTCAGGCTGTTTTTTGAAATCAACCTTCACTTTCAAACGTCTTCCACACATTAAATTATTGATACAAAAAAAGACAAATCTGATTTTAATTAAAGCTAAATGTGATGGGTGCCAAATTGACCATGACCACACTTACACCCAGTATTTCCAGCTACTTATGCAGAAAACTCCATTTCCCTGCTTCAGCGTGTGCATCTTTAATCTTAACTTTCCAGAAATGTAAATGGTGACGTGTGTAAATAATGACGGATGTTTGCGATTTATAAAATATTGAAATTGAGCCATCAATTCATTAAAATAACAGAAGTCAGCGGAATTTCTTTGGAATACCAATGCCCCGTTCAAACCTGCAGCTTAACCCATCCTTTAGACCTGCACCAAGTCAGCACTTCACCGCTAAGCAACCAGGAGCTCAATTTGATACAGTCTCACTTCCCTTACGTACACAGCACTGCCCTTCATATATATTTTTCTGGCTGCTTGCTCCAGGTCATACGGCTGTCTTTGAAAACGCCACAACAAGCAAACAAGATGTGGAACTGCAAGCATGATAGCATTTTTTTTCATATTATAGAGTATTTGCTCAGCGCATTTCACTATAACAAAGTACAGTATTAACAGTCAAACAGTGGAGGGATCGAGGGAGAGGGAAGGGACCTAAGTGAAAGCTGGCCTAGATAAATTCTTCCCACATTCCAGGATATGCTTGTCCTTCAGATCAGCCCATCTTACCAGAGGTTCTCCCTTTGTACTACGACCACCAGCTCCAAGCTACAGGGGTAGCTCATTATTGAAGCTGAATAAAAAATAGGGAAAAATAGCATGAGGCTCCCATGGGACATACTGTACCATGAATTGGCATTGTCTACCATTGTGTGCATTATCTACTATTGTTCTGATATAAGGAATGAGTAATAATGCTATGGGAACAATGCAGTCATCTTTATTAGCTTGTTTGCGAACTACAAAACCCAGCAGGCATAAGTAGCGCTCTGTTCCATCCTGTTCAATGGTAGATCTTTAGGGACAATACATCTGTACCTGTCCATCTTTTTCCAAGGAGTTTCTTTTAAAATGTAATAGTTCTATATCCATTTGGCTTTATAGAGATCATTGAGGGCATCAGGACAGCATGGTGGCTCAATGGTTAGCACTGGTGCCTCACAGCAAGAAGGTTCTGGGTTCAAACCCCACCTGACCCAATGGCCTTTCTGTGTGGAGTTTGCATGTTCTCCCCGTTTTTGTGTGGGTTTCCTCCAGGTACTCCAGTTTCCTCCCACCTTAACAAAAAACATGCTCCATTCTCCTACCAGTGCCCTGACCAGTCACTGCCAATTCACCTGGAGTCAGTCTGTGTGTCCAATGTGGGTGAGCAAGTCTGGCGCAAATTGGCTGCCGTGGTATCACTCAGACTGAGTGTTGTGTTTGATAGCTGTCGGTCCATTTGTTGTTCGTTCTGTGTAGTTAATTGGCGAATAATTTGTGTAAAGCGCTTTGAGTCTCGAGAGCGCTAAAAACTAAATAAAAAATGAATTATTAATAGAGATATATTTTTTGATGAAAAGATGAAAATGTAGCAATTTGATTAATACTGAGCATATCCTTTCAGAGAACAATTTCTAATCAATTCGACAAAAAGGTCCCGCCCAGTATATGAACAAAGATTGTCATAATATTTAATTCACCTTTATTTGTTTTAAACTTTTTATAAGACTTTCTGTAATCAACACAGATTGCAGTATTTTTCGGAGCTGACACTTTGTCGGTGTGAGCTCAATTTGTAGTGCCAGTGAATTGGTCAGAGTTGTTGTTTTTGGGCTCTGGAGTACATTTGGCTTCCCCCCAGCATTTAGCGGAAGTTCCACCAGGGAGTTCTGCAAAGCTCGAAAACCAGCCTGCACATTTCTGTAGGCCTAGTCACTTTTCATGTCCATCTGGCTCTTCCATAAGGGTTTCGTCTGCAGTCTCAGTTGCACTCTGGAGATTGGGGGGCCAGGCTGCTGTAGGAAGCGGCCTGGCCCAAATGGAAGGTCTCCCTTCATTCGCCAGGTCAGCAGAGCACAGTTCCTGTTCCTCCCTGGAAGGTTGAGAAGGTCAAAGTAAACGCGGACCTGTTGTCAGTGTTATGACGTCAATAAACAGCCACGTGATCTTTTTGGCAGCATTTGCCACTACCCCGTGTGCGCTTTGATATTAGCAATGTCATTTGATTTAATTGTTTCTATGACACATCGGCACACCTATTTGGGCATTCTGTGTGCAAACAATGGCTTATGTTGGTGTGCTCACCCACTCAAACGCCAATCAAGCTCCCTGGCAGAATCCCATGTCTGAATAGAGATTGTCTCCTGTTCCATGACTGGACAGTGGATCACTATGCAGAGCTAACAGTAGTCTTTTAATACTAACCTATTTTATTGTGAAAATGACATGGCGTCGATTTGGCATCTTTTCATGTGGATGAATATATTGGCGTAGAGGTTGGCAGGGGGGTTGGTCGATCACTTTGTCGGCACATTTAAAGGTTACGGAACTAAAATGAATGCAGCCTTTACTGACTAAAACGTCCTCCGTTCTCCTCGCGTCCATTTGGTCATGTGGACTGCCGATCCAACAAGTGTTATTGTGCTATTGAACGTCATCCTGATACTGAGCGTTATTCTGTTATTGAACGTCATCCTGATACTGAGCGTGATTCTGTTATTGAACGTCATCCTGATACTGAGCGTTATTCTGTTATTGAACGTCATCCTGATACTGAGCGTTATTCTGTTATTGAACGTCATCCTGATACTGAGCGTTATTCTGTTATTGAACGTCATCCTGCTACCAAATGTCATCCTGATAATGAGCATCATTCAGTCACTGAACGTCATTCTGCTATTGAACGTCATCCTGTCACATTCTGCTGCCTAACTTACAGTTGAGGTCAAAAGTTTACATACACCCAGGCTAAAGATATTCAAACTCAGTATGGTAACATGAAATGTGTGGAGTTGTGAAAAACTAAGTGTGGTGGAATGGCTCATTACTGACTGTCTGTTTAGTGCTGCGTGTGTGTTTCACAGCACTAAACACATTTGCTGAGTGTGTGTGCCAGGTGTGTCCTCTGAGAACGTTTACTTGAGTTGTTAGCACCGGCTATGAGACACACACCTTGCACAGATGTACCTGAACAATAACACACACAGGTAGACTCTCTTTCCAGAGCCTGATTAATAGTGGACTATTTGGTGTCCCAAACAGAGAGGGTCCAGGGAATCCAAAAAAAAAGAAAGAGAGAAAGAAAAGCCAGCACTTCCCCACAGAATCTTCTGTTCTGTCCAGTGGAGAATTCAAGAGCTCCTCCCTGTCTTCTATATCAGCCGACGTTGCTTTTGCTGCCTTGGCGTTTTCTCCACCGGCTTCCGGGGTGACTCGGAGGCTGCTGCCGTACTGTCGGTTCCCGTCCGTGAATAACATCCAACTTTGAAGTCCTTTCTCCGTAATTACAGCTCTGCCAGTGAGTCATCTCAGGGATCAGATCAAACGCACGCTCGCTGTTCACGGCGGCGTTGTTGTTGTTGTGGTGCTTTGTTATTGTTTGGATTCATAGGGGCTCCACTAATGGTTTAGGGGGTGGTGCAATCCCTTGTAGGATTGAATTGAGAGAAAGAGGAGATCTTAAGCCGTTTTTTCCCCCCTTGTTGCTGAGATGTGTTATGCTGGTGTGCCTCAGTGGCCGTGCCACTTTTGGCGATCCCCAACTTAACTTGAATATTTAAAGTGGAAACAACAGCGAACCTCCGAGTCACTTAGGCGTGCACACATACTTACACACACGTTAACCTTCCGAACACAAGTCGACCCTCTGCGCGGGAGCTGGGGTGCTCCTAATGACATGGCCGCAGGGCCAACACACTGCAGGCCGCCAGTGTGAACCCGGCCAAGGCTGGAGCCATAGCCTCGGGCGCTAATCCAAATACATTTGTCTGGCGTGCATAAACATAGGTCCAAGTCATCCATTTTCATTTATATTATATCTGTGCAATGAGCCAGTATGTGCGGTCGTTGCACCCGCATTACGTTGGCTATTAAGATAACTTAATTGTATTGTATGGTGGTTATGCTGGGGTTGGACTCCGCGGGTGTTGGACAAACGTATCTCTGGTTTAGTGTGCTGGTAGGGAAGTGGTACTAGTAGATAGCAGTTCAGCGTGTTTTTGGGATGCTGCTTTTGCTTTTGTAGTGCAAATTTGGGGGACATAAGTGCTAACTTCCTTGTGTACATGCAGAAATGTAGTGTCTTTGTTGCCGGTTTTTGTTATTTTTTTTGGCTGGAGCGTTTCCCTGGAGATGGTAAGGCAGCGTGCAAGCAGATCTTTCACTCTGCCTCGCTTGGAAAAATAGAGCATCCTGTTTCTGCTGCCAAAACCTGGTGTGAACTCATTGTAGAATACCCCTATCATTTACTTCTACACAAACGTGCACACACTCGCAAACATTTTCTTTGAACCATACATACATGCATGTACAAAACAACTTTGACTCGCTTTTGCACCCTCTCTCCGTTTCCACTGTCTTAACAGACACACACACACACACACACACGCACACACACCCACACAGCCAAATCAAAAAACTGAAATCTCATTTCACTCCTTTCATTCAAAGTGCGCCTTGGTTGGCCAAGCGGCGTAAGTGTGCAATCACTACTTTCTATTTCTCAACAGTCAAGTGACATAGAAGGACTGCCACAGGGCGAACCATACCCAAACCATTTTAATAATGATGACTGTAGAGATGGAAAATAAATTGAAAATCTTAGCCCCGGCATAAAAGTTGGCACATTTTCTCTCAGAGTACTCAAACGGAGGACGCCACCCGTTTTAACTTTGCATCTTGTTTTTTGGTCTCCTGCTCTCTCTCTCTCTCTCTCTCTCTCTCTCTCTCTCTCTCTCTCTCTCTCTCTCTCTCTCTCTCTCTCTCTCTCTCTCTCTCTCTCTCTCTGTGTGTCTCTCTCTCTCTCTCTCACACCGATCTTTCTTTGCTCTTACACCTCCCCCTTTCCTCTACTTCTGTCAACCTCCTAAGCTCTCTGCCCCTTCTCTGTGTCTGCGCTCTCTTCTCCTCTCCTTCTCCAACTCCTTTTTTCGTCTTCTCTCTCTTTTATTCAACGTATTTTTCTACCAGCCTCTCTTATGTCACCCCCCCCCTCTCTCTCTCTCTGTTGTCTTAAGCTTTAGCGGTCCAGTCCCTCTGACAGAAATGACAACAGTCTGATTATGCTGTTTGATGGAGCTAATGGGAACACAGTGGCACAGTGTGCCGTGGCCATGCCTCTATCAAGCGCAATTTGCATAATGTAACATTTTGTAAGCGTATATAGGTTTCGACAGGAAGCCAGAATAATGGACTGCAGATTAGAAAAGCAGTCTGTCCTAAATGTCACAAGCATTCCAGAACAAAACGACACCACAAGCATTTTTTTAAATATTCCATTAGACAAATGTGAACTAACCATGCATGATTATACAGAATTATTCATTGAGTAATTCCAATGGGGAGTTTAATTGAGCTGGGGAAAGCGTTCCAAAATTGTACCCCAAAACGGTCCGCATACTAACGTTGTCTCCATCTCTTTGCAGGTGTGAAAGCTGTGTTCTCTGGCCACTACCATCGCAATGCAGGGGGGCGCCACAACGGCCTGGACATGGTGGTGAGCTCAGCGATCGGCTGCCAGCTGGGGGAGGACACCCACGGGGTCAGAGTGGTGGTAGTGACCGAGGATGACATCATCCACCGCTATTACAGTCTGGAGGAGCTGAGTGGGCGGGGCATGGATGCGGATATGAGGAAGCTGCTTCAGGCTTGAGGACCAATCAGGAGCAGGAAGTTGCCAATTTTGGCCATTTAGACTTTTGCTTGAGGAGCGCCGATCTGTGGTAAATTTTTTTGCTTTATCAATCCTTTTTCAAATTGAGGAAGGATAAATTGATTGAAGATGTGTTAATATAAAGGGTTTTGCCTTTTATGGTTAACAACAATGGCCAACACTTCAATACTAATGTTTCTATTTGCATAATATTTGCCTAATGTTTAATTTGCATAAGAACCATTAGTGATATAAGAGGTTAAATTATATGAGGTAGGGAGGCTTGATGAGACAATATTGACAAAGAATGTATTATTAATCAAAATTTCATCTATTGAATGTTTTAATTTAGTTTCAAAACGAATAATGATGAACTGTCATCAATGCTACCAACCCAAACGAACAAATCTATGCAAATGAACCCAGTAGCTGTGTTGTATCTGTGAAATAGCCTGAGAAACCTATTGGATTATTGCGTAATCCAAGCCAGTGTTTGCTTTTTTAATGGTTTAACAGAGAAGTCTATTGAAACCAAAAGCCCTTCTTCCACTACATTTATACAGTACATTTGGACACTAGATTTATACAGTACTTTTATACAGTAGCTTTATACAGTACTTTTATACAGTAGCTTTGAACAGGGCAGGGTGGAGTAGGAGCTGGACTGCGCTGTGCTGTTCAGGTTGTCGATCCGTAGCGTCTGTAACTTTGGCAGCAGCGCTTGGTCTGAAAAGACCTCCGGTCCTAAATGCATCTCTAAATCCACTTACACACCTAAGGTACATGGAGAGAGTCTTGAGACCCATGGGGAGCAATGGCTCAGCCTGTCTCTACTATGCCTGTTGTTCCGTAACCTGTGTTTGGTAGTAGCAGGTTAGTCATAGGGCCCGGTCTCAAGACCACTTAGTAAAACAGATAGACGGATGTAAAGAAAGAAAGAAAGAAAGAAAGAAAGATCCTGTGGGCTACTTCGTGTCAAGCAGCTCTTTATATGTTTGAAAGGCGATGTCGCGGGCACGATGTGTTCTGTAGTATGAATCGTATTTCTTAGCCCTGAACGACCCCCCCCCCCCCTACACACACACACACACACACACACACACACAATTATCACACGCAAACAGAAATACAGACACACTCTCGCCAACCAACCAACGCACGTTGCCATGGCAACCAGTGAGCAACACATGTCATGGACCACTGTGGTGGCTGACGACCCAGCCTGAGAGCGAGTGAGGCAGTGAGTGAGTGAGGACGGTCTGGCATTGAGACGGTAGGTGATCTCCTGCCGCCAACTCAAATGGCCGACCTCATTTCACACTGGACGTCTGCGTGCAAGAGTCTGCGTGTAAGAGGGTAGCCGACGGGAATTAGAAGAACGAGCGTGCGGACGTGTGGACGACTGTTCAGTCCATCGACTTCACTTCCTGTCTGAGAAACAAACTTGGTGTTCTCGTCTATTTTTAGCCCACCCCTCCATTCTGAGCCAGCACAGTGAGATTGGTCTGTGTTCAGAGGCTTTTACAGTTAATTTGTTTAGGTCTAAGGGCACATTAGGCTAAATTGCACTTGCAGTCTAATTAGTTGACTTGTTTTATTATGTTAAGTGATTACAGGGCATTTTACGGTCCGTTCTATATTGTACAGCGATGAATGTTGATTGTCATTATTAGCATGATTGTTTGGTATTTGTGGTAATGAGTCTTGATCAGCCCCTGTCTGTGCACCGCACTGTTTCTCGAAGTAAAACACAAATAAACTTTCTGTCTCATCCTCACTTTCTAACAGACACACGTTCAGACAGCATGTACACACCAGTGTGTATCTTATGTGCTAACGTGTTAACAGAGTGGCTGCCTGCTCATGTCCAGGGCACTCAGTCTGCTGTGACAGATGAAAGCTAGCTGCTGTTTATTGATTAGACCAGGACTCTTGTCTCTCTCTTTCTCTCACACACACACACACTGCCAAGCCTAACACATGACATACTGTGCCAGAGCATCATTCTGCTTTTAGTACAACTTTTCCACGTTATGTTTTCCATTTTGTGCTTTCCCCAGAGAGGAAGATAGGTTGAGTTGAGACAGGAACAGAAAACACTAGCTGGTGTGTTAAGTACAGGGGGGACCATGCTGAGAGAAACAACATAAGTGGCTGTGTTGCACTGGGACTCCTGAAGTGACATGCACCCTCTCAAAATAATTTAAGCTCAAGCTAGCTGGTCCCTTGTGGACCATTAACAAACGGCCTTTCAAAGCAGAAATCCCAAATTGGAACACTAGTGGTGGGTTAAAACACCTTGGCCCATGTGAGGACTTCCAGGTAGCATGATTGAAAGGGTGTACCAAAGTGGGACTTGAGCTAAGATTGTTTTATTTGTTTTTACAAAACAATTATGTTTGTAAACAGCATTTTAATGTAAACTTTAATTGCTCAATTAAAGCTTCCCTGTGTGGGCTACTGATAAAATCAATGTCTCCCCACTTGACTTGAATTGATTTCTGAACAGAACACACCTGAATGTAATTTTCCGCACCTGATCCTCATTCTGAATTTGATAGTGATTAATGACAGATGGGGAAATCCTTTTTTGTGGCTCTTTTATTGCAGATTTAAAGGATGATCATGTGGCTGCAGCATTTTCTGTTGTTCAACACTGGATTGAAAGCCCCTCATTTTGTGACTCATGACTTTTATTGTTTTAATACTGTGATTGATGACTTGTATAGTTTTAATACTTTCAGACCTTTTAGAAGAAGGACAAAAAGGTTTATGCGTGCAAGTGGTTGAGCAGCAACTGGAGAAGGTACTTTGATTCTAAAAAACAAACAGTTTGCCATGGTTTGCTGATGTTCACATGATTTGATAAAGTATTGTTACATTTTGCTCAATGACTAGATCTGCAACAAAGCTGACAATTCAGTGATTAGACTGCATATTTTGGTGACAATTAAAATCATAATGTTTTGTTTTTTAACAAAGCGGCACATTTCAGTAGTAATGCAACAGGTAAGAAGAAACCATTCAGCCTACTGCCTAGTAACCCAAAATTGTTGTAATCTCTCTCAAATCATCCCATACCATGTGATGACTAGTGACAACAGTCATACCCTCCCACTCTTTCACACACACGCCAGCCTGCTCCCCATTTTTGGTTTAAGATAGATGGTCCGTTACCAGTTTGTCAATCTAACACTTTTACGGAGGCTGGATGGTGTGAGACACACGCCGCGGCACCAAAGCCCCTCATTGTTCAGAGGGCTCCACAGGTGTTGGGGGAGTAAATGAAACACAGCGTATCCAATCATGTCTTGGCGTCAGGGTGCTGCCCTCCTGGCCGGGGAGATGGCCTCCATTGCCCGGTCCTGCCCTTTGGCCAATCTGTCAACCACAGCCAAGCAGCATGGACAAAGAAATGTACTCCCAGTATCACCGCAGACCGATATGTTATAGGCATGAAGACACATGTTCAAATCTGTCCACAAGGACTAACAACATGGTGCAAGGATGTGTACAGTATTTGTATGACGTGTATCTATTTTCATATCTGTCTTGGCATGAGGTACAACCATGTGGTTACAACTCTTCCTGCTGTTGACAGAGAACTGGATGGAACTAGTCTCAGTAATCTGTCTGTCCAGCAGACGTGACATGAAAGCCGAAATGATGTCATTGTGAAGGGAAAGCAATTCTCCTTCCTGTTCTCTCTCCCCTCCCCACCCTTCACGTCCTCTCCCCTGTAGTCATGGTGCGGTGGTTCCTGCTCTGATTGGCGCCGGTGGGTATGAGTGTGGCAACCGTGGCAACCGTGGCTCCTGACAGAGAGGTATACTCTGTGACTGGGTGGAATGAGTCCAGGTTTTGGCAGCGGGTGGCTGAGGGGGAGGTGAGGATGTTGACGGGCCTTTTCCCCCCCAGAAGGAGCTCAGTCGCTAGGCAGAACAGTCACTTGACAGAACTGTGAGTGAACACTGGCCTGTCATTATACAAGTGTTCTGGATAAATGTCACCGGGAAGTATAAAGCTCTCACTACTATAGGAAAAGTGGAGCATGACTGGGTAATATGCTGCTACTCTGAATAAATATTCGCTCAAAGGAGACATTTGTGGTAGCTGTGCTCTGGTGGTTAAAACTGTTAAAACAGTTCAAACATTCAATCAGTCATCTTCGCACATTCTCAAACCTAAAAGGACGTGCCGTCGCCCATTGACAGTGCTGTTTTTATATGCGCGGTGTGACACGAACAGACCGGCCCGGTGCGGTACTGCAGTGGGAGAAGGCCGTTGGTGTTCAGCTCCACCGTGTTGATCATACTACTAATGGAGGAGGTGGTTGGGGAGGTTTCACTGTTGGTTCACTTAGTCAGACTAGGAACAGACGGCTCTCCTTGACATTAAGCCACAATGCTGTTCTTCACACCACCACTCCCACTTGTTCAAAGTCAGAGTCGCTCTTTTTTAAACAAGTTCTACCGCTAGCCACCTGCTTTCTGATATTGGGTTTGTTACATGGGCATTTTGATTTTTCCCCCCCAAGCGCACCAATGTTGTCTCATCTGATGACAGGGACGGATGTGAAACCAACAGGGACCGTTCCAAATTGTTGCCTGCCCAACCATTTTATCTCATGTTGTCTCCTGGACCGTTGAGCTGAGAGTGAATCCCACCTAACCGTATTGCACACATCTGTTGTAAATCTGAATCCGTGATATGTAGGGGCAAAGCTCAAACGAACCTGCACGTGTTGAGCTACATGGCAGGCATAGACTTCCCTATGGCTGTCAGTCAAGGCTTTTCAACAACTTTGACAGCTTTCTCGCTCACCGACAGCCCATCTGCATGCCATTACCGTGGCCTTCGACACTAATGGAGCCGTTTGGGAAAGCAATAAACGGTGGGGAACATTAGCCGGCTAGATGCGGGAGTAGCAGCACACGCTGAAATGACTAGTGGTGTGCAGACGTGCGGCGCATCGATGAGAATGCCTCCCAGGCAAAGGCAACAATCATTCCCCATATTAATGTTGTTCGCCGGTTTCCAAGCCAAGATGAAGGGAAAGAAACATGCACTGCGATGGATAATGTTTCATTTTCCTTCCCTTGCTTTTTTTTTTTTGTTTAATCCTCCCAAGCCTCTTCGGGAGTGAAGCTCATTACATCGGTTATAAACATGTGTTATTGGATAGTGTTTTTTTTATATAGGTGCAGGTTTTTTTGTTTATGGCATATGTTGACATTCATCGTTAATCCATGGTTGCAATTAAGAGGGATCTTCGCAAGTAGTTGGTTAAAGACAATGTCCTGTCAAAACGTGCCTCTCCGTAAGGTTCCACAGATAGGGTGACTGTTCCACATGGAGCCTAGCCCACTTATCCCCGGCACCACTTTTCCTCACCTTCCCCCGTAACGACGCTAATTAATCCAGCTATCTTTTCCCACACTGGAGATATTTTTGGCTTTCATCCCCTTCGCAATTCGATGTAACTACCTTGTGTAATGTTAGTTTTAGGATTAGACGAGAATTATGAAGGAAGACTGGTGTTTTAAATCCTTCTTAGCCTTTTGACTCACTGTATAAGCCGCTATACAGCTATCAAGGACTTATTTTAGCATAGATGGTGAGTATGAGTGTGTGATATATTGATGTTCTTGAATGTATCACACGTTTGCACACAATGAGCAAGTCTACACACTACATACAAAACTGAACTCCACATAAACAGATCACCTTGTGACACTATAGGTAATGTGCTAACTGGGGTTGAATTCTAATCCACCAGTGGAAACCAGTACTTCCTCCTCTCTCCTGGCTCTCTGTTTGGTAACGGGGAACAAAAAGTGAGGGGGCAGACATGAGGAGGCCCAGGAGAGAATTTAGGAACAAGGAGGAGGCGAGCTATATGTCTACCAGAGGAAGGGGGCTGAGCGGCCATTGTTCTCCACCTTCGTCTCGAGCTGCATTCAAAGGGAGACGTTCTGCTTCGACATTGCCTCGTTCAGAACAAGAAAGGCTTCATCATCCTCAAAATGGAGCACTGTGTGAGAGCATCACAACGGTTAATCTGCAGATTCCATCCGCGCCAAACTATTCTCTAAAAACCAACACAGATGCCATTCTGTTGGATTATTTGATCAGGATTACAACAGAACACTGATGTATCTTGCTCAGAAGTTCTGTGAGGGGTGCGGGAGAAGGTAAGGCTCAATTGCAGAGAGGTAGGGGTCTTCCGGTAAGTTGACTTGATCCGGTTAAGTCCTCGGATCTTACAGAAAGGAGCTTAGTTTATGAGTAATGGAAATGTTAGTTTTACCTCAAAATGTCCACCACCCTGTCACCACACACACACACACACAACGCTCCAGTAGACACTTTCGGCAAAACGTCACCAAGTCACTTTGTCTAGGCCGCACCCCCGTTGGGGGGTAAAACAACCTTACCATTGCTTTCAATGAGATCTTGGCAAACTGTGTAGAAGTGTAAGATTCAAGAAATTGCCAGTACCTATGATGTGAACTTCAAGTAGTTTTTATGAATGGGGTATGCATGTTTGACTTCTTTCCCCAGTCATACATGTTTTTACTGCAGAATTTAACATCTTTAATAATTTCTGGATCTACAGTTTTGGTTGACAACTCATTCCATGGCCTGGCCATGATTGTGCATGTCAAATTGTGCAACCCAAGTGGACAGAAGCTTCCAGCGTCTACAGAAGTGCACCAACATGTAAGCAGCATGTTTCTAGTCTGAGGAATAAGTGAATGCTGATGCTGAGTTATGAAAACAACGCCATTTCATAATCAATAGCAATCATCTTTAAAAAAATCTACAAAAGCTTATGAATGGGCCCTCTATATATCTGCCAATACCATTACGGTGTCCAACATATACTACCCAAGTTAATTTAACATTACATAAACAGAGACATGTGTTATTAATATATTGAGGTAAAAAAAAATACATCTAACCAAAACTTAAATACAATAGTTTTATTTATAAAAATTAATAGCAATAGCCATGTCCATGGTAAATGATAGATTAACTGAAGACTCTGTCAAGTTGGAGTAGATAACAAACGTTGGTGGTTTCCCCCCCAAAAAAGAGGCGACGGACACTGTAAATACATTGGAGTGCCTGTATGTGTTGATAATCTATATGTGCAATTGACATCAGCTGTAGCCAGTAACATGCATCTCCTGTCACAAGCTGACAACACCCTACAAACTTGGAGTCTGGCAGGCGGCTTGAATTATTCATCTAATATGAGTTCTGACGAGGCCCATCGCTGCAGTATCTCACCAACACTACAGCAGCCATTTGTTTATTTCGCTCTCCCTCTCTGCTTTCTCTCTTTGTGTTCCCTCCCTCTCCTCTCTGTACACTACATTCCTCTCCCCTTTATTGCCATTCACTGTCACAGTGATTTGGTAAAGTGGATATGACAGGCAGAGAGGCTTGCTCATGCCTCTTATAAAAGCCATACGTTTGCCGTAATGGAATTTTCGTTCCCAGCGCTTTTCGTTGTGCCTTTGTCTGTCTGTCTTGACCATGAGGAGGCTTTTTCTTCAACATTTTTATTTGCGTCTTCTTTTTTTGTCACTGACAAAATATGCAAATAGTGGCCCTGGAAAAGTAGGTCTCCTCGCTTTTGGTAATCAGCTTCCATATTACATAAACAAAGTAATTAACTCTGAGTGTATCACTGTTTAGCACTGGGAGAGGCGGCTTGACTTGTTTGAGCAGCATAACTCTGTGCCAATATGCTTTTCTAGCCTCATCTATATTTCAGTGGGCTGGGGGTGTACTGTAATAAGCTCAATGGTGGAAGCCGATTATTTTGGACTTGTTTTGTGGTTGTAAAGGGAGAGGGAATCACACTGCCCTCCCTGCCTGGTTTCACTTTCACACGCCTGTAACATGCTCTGTAGATGGTTTTGCTGTCAATGACATCGATCTTGCCCTCTTTTAATGGCCACCATTACCTGTCTCTGTGCCAGCCGGTTTACACTTAGAAGACCATTAGGGGAGCGTGCACTGCACTGAGTCTTCCCTGCGTGTGCGATACTGTTGCTCTGGTGCTATCTTTTCATCGGGTCTTTAATCATAGGACACAATAGGAAATTGCAATCGGGAAGTTTCACTCTGAAGTTCCACATGCTGTAGGTAAAAGGCGTGTCAGGCATGCTTGATGAAGACATGATCTAAAGCAGCCAGCTCCAGAGGCTAGTTAGGGTAGTCACAGACGTGTAGGCCTGGCTCACACACACACCCAAACACGGTGCTGTTTGGCTCCTGATGAGGGTTTTGAGGGGAGGGTTTGGGTTGATTCCTCCCCCTGCTCTGGCTCTCCTTCCCCTCCGCAGTCAGCATTAAGAAGCTCGCCATCGTTCACCCTCCAGCCTGCCATCCATTTCAAGCTGTTCTCTTCTCATTGACAGTGGTGGCACACCATCGGTAATGGCGTCGGGAAGCGATATGGTACCAACTGCCAAATTGACTCGTCCTCATTCTGAAGGGCGCAAAAGGCATGCGAGAGTGGCTTCCACGCGCGTTTAGAACAAACAGCAGCCTCTCTGTCCATGCCCATGGGAACACGCTCTTCTTTTAAACGTGCGTATCGACCATAAGATTTACTTACGTGTACAACACTTCCTCTTTTTTTTTACACGCACACATACATAATTAAGATCCACGGTCTGGGTTCCTCTCTGTACCAATCCTAATCGCGTTATGTGACACTTTGCTCCCAGTGAACTGCCATCCCACTTGGCACAGAGAAAGGGGATACACGATTTCCAGAGAGGGGAAGGAGGATGGATCCAGGGTTCTGTGTGTGTGGGGAGGGGGGGGGTCATTGGGCACCGTGGCGAGCGTAAGCCTGCCCTGCTCAGTGGCGGAGGGGCCTGGTGAATGAGCAGCAGCTCTCTACTGCTCTCTAAGGGCGGCTGTGTTGAAGTGCAGTGCCGTGTCCCCGTTGGTCCTGTGGCATGGTCCATTACGTGGTTTATCCCAGTGAGTGTTGGTTATTCAGAGTGCCCGGCTTGATAACCAGCTGTGCCGGCGGGAAAAAAAGCCACCCGAAAAGCCCGAAAATGGCACGTCTTCCTATTTCCATTCGCCACGAAGTGCTTCCTCTTTTCCGTTTTTTCTCCCCCCTGCTTTGCGGAGGTTATCCCCCAGGGCTGATAGGAGTTCAAATCTGTCGGGGTGGAGGGAATCCTTAAGGCAGACCGGGGCCGCCGTAGGCTGTTAGGGTCGACTGGGACTGTTTACGCCACAGGATCATTTGCCTGAAAGGGGCCGGGAGGGGAGTTGCGCGGCGGGATCATCTTAAAACGAGAAGGCGGCCGCGGCCCCACGTTGAGGTGCTCCACCAGCTCTGCGGAGGCCAAAGGAAAGCCGCCTGCACACAGGGAGGATCAGTAATGAGCAACCTCCCTGCACAGATGTCTGCAGACATGTCTGGTGGAGGGGGGATTGTTGACTACTGTCGATTTCAAATCTCACTTTTAAACTCTCTATTTATATGCTTGAAAGAGTTTGTCACCTCACTTTTTATGGAACCACTGACACATTCTCAAGCCTAGCTTTCAACTGCCACAGTTCCCTGCGCAATTACTTATTCATAATCAGGAGGCTATAAAGAAAACGCTGCACAAAGGGTTTACAAGAAAAGGGCCTAATGTACTAGAAAAATGGAAAGAGCAAAAAGCTCAGATAAACTATGAGTTCTGTGTTTTCAAAGATTTCTGTGGAATAATCAAGAGTGTCTTTATGGACAAGACATTTCATTGACATTCATTTTGTCTGCAATTACCCGTCCATGTAAAATTAGCGATAAACTTTGAGCTTCCTGAATTATTCTCGAAAACATTTATTGTTTGTGACAGAACTGTAGCGGGTCCTAAGCCAGAGTAATTGGAATTCATTTGACGTGGTTCACAGGTTGTTCAAGGTTGGAGAAGCCGTACTCAATGCGGTCCCCCTAAACATGAATGAGAAGAATAACGATGGTCTACATTCGAAACTGCAGTGAGGTCACCGCATGGCGTAGAGCTTGTGCCTGAAGAGTAAAGTGGGCTGAGCAGTTTGTGTGTTTGGGTGTACGTGTGCGCGTGTGTGTGGCTTTTCAAAGGCACACAGAACTAGCCTTCCCCTCCTCGTCTGTCATTCACAAGCTGGGTCCATTCTATTCTGGTCTACGTGCTGACACTTTTCACTTCCTCTGCTCTGAAAGAGTGGCGTGGGCTGCAGTACAGCCACCGTACATATTTATAGAAAGATCAGCTGGCGCGGAATTTTACAACTTGGTGGGCACAACGTGCTTGACCGGTGCTGTTCCACCTCTTGTACTCAAGTAATGCCTAAACTGAGTTTGTTGGTTTCTATGGTGCCTGTCATGGTGCAGAGTCTCATATTTGATTCAGAGATAAAAAAATACCAACTCATACACCATGTCTCAGATGCATAATATCAAATCCGGGCATCCAACAGGTCATCAAATTAAAACAATTCAATGAGGATCCTACCCATGTGTCCCCATGTTCATCCCAGATCAGGGAGCCCCCACCCACTGGTGCCCAGCCAAAGAGCCAACCGACTCAACAAGCTGATAACGGAGGCTGCCTCTGTCACTGAGCTAGTACGGACAGTCTGGAGACGGTGGTGAAGGGCAGGTTGCTGGCCAAATGCCTGACCATAATGGACAATGTATCACACCCTCTACAGAACATTGTGGTACAGCAGAGGAGCACATTCAGCGGTAGACCGTTCAAGTGCACTGCTCTTATTTCCTGACAACTACACTAAGACCATATAGACAGTTCCCACACTGCAGGGAAGGGTTTGATCCTCTCTGTCAGCTTGAATTCAGAGGTCAAAGTCATCACGCCGCTTCTTTCGAACTGTCACACTACTTGGACTAAACACATATACTTTATCCCTGGCACATGCCATAAACCTGACCTGTAAATAAGATTTAACAAAGTCATACTCTAGTTATAATATGGCAAATGTAAAGTATATTTAACATTTTAACCCTCTATACATTACTGTTGACCGCAATTACAACTTCAATCAACTATTCTGTTTACTTTGCACTATCCATAGGGCTAAATATATAAATATATTTTTGCCTCACACTTAGACATTTAAACAACCCACTTTACATGGGCACCCGTATCCATACTGTTGTTGTCTAGTGTTTAGTGTTACGTGTTCCTGTGTCTGTATCTATCTAAGAGCAGAGCCAGGAAATCAGATGTGGAAGTACATAGTAAACACATTTTCCCAAAAAAGGCAAACAGTAAAAAAACAAGACCATCTGGATACAACTCTGTGCCCGAAGGCATATGTTTTGGTCACATGACAGTGATGTTTGCAATGAAAGCCTATCAGATGCAATGCGGAGGAATCGCTTTAATTAGATAATGGTATCAATTCACCTCGTTATTAACACAAAAGCTTCTGATGACCCATTTTTTTCAAATGAGGCCAATTTTCACTGCTTTCAACCATTCCTAAAATATGCTTCCATTTGATGAATGGCTGTCAGTTGATGAAAGTATTACCCCCTGCTATGGCTGGCATGGTTGCACACTATCATCACAGGAAACCAAATTTGATTCGATATCAAGCTCTGAAGTCTTGCTTTGTCAACATGTACCATGTTGGACCCATACTGTGGACTCCACGCTTTCCTCCCTGAGACCGAAGTGGGTCAAGTGGAACCAAGGGTTGTTTTAGGAATTTCAGAACAGGCAGAAGTACCTCAAGGATGTAAATTCACATCCTTGACCCACATCGCTTACATGATAAAAAGAAGCTCTGGGACTTTGCAACAGAACCATTTGCTTCATGTCTCTTTCACAAATGTGAAGGGCTTTGAGAAATCACTTTGAGGAACTTCAGACGTTTTTGACCCAAGGAGGAAAATGTCTTGTGAGGTGGTAAGACAACAGCGTTGTTACAGAGGCAACAGATATCGAGAAGGTACCTGTCAACAGATGGAATAAAGAAAAGACAGAATATCACAACCAGCCTGCATTTACTCCTACAACCAGAATAATGTTGATCTCGATAACCTCCGAGTGTCATGACCATGAGGACAAAAAAGTGGTGGAGGTCCACATTCAACTGGTCTCTAAACAGTGCACTTGTCAACAGCTGGTTGCAGAGATAGCATGGATGAGAGATTATGAGCGTTAAGATTCTTACACTTCCAGCGCATGGGGGTCTGTTACAGTTTGTAGCGGTTTGGGACCAAACCAAAAATCTACGAAAGAAGATCCTCACTCGGTGACAGTCACAGAGTGTTTGAGGTTTGACAAAGCACCTCTCACTGTCCTATTAACTCAGGGAATTGGCTCCTGAGATGCAGCATGTGTGACAGACACACAACATACGTGTTTGAGAAGTGGAATTTTCCATCGCATATTGAATGCTTAAAAAAAATACCATGTACTAGAGTAAGATATACTGATCGGATCCAGGAGCCAAATGGGAACCAGGGGCACAAAAAGAGTACCTACAACCTGGAGAGGGAGACGTGTGCCCCTCCCCTTCCCCTGCACATCATAAGCATGTCTGTGAAGATGGGGAAGTGAAGGGGCAATATAAGGCAATTGTTAAATGATTTTCTATAACAAATCATGTTTTTTAATAAATTAAACATTTGCATTGGAGCCTACAGTTACATTCTGTTTAAATTGTATTCACAATTGTATTTTCTCAGTTATTTTAAGAAGATTTCTCATTATTAGCATTAAATACTTTTTCGAACTCAAATCATTTGCTTTGTCTATTTGAATTAACTATGCATCCTATGTTCCCACCTGTCACAATTGTGACCAACAAAAACACAAATTTTCTTTCACTTTTACAAATAATAAAAACAAGACAAAACAGCAATTCAACAGTAACTTATTTGCATAAAAGTTGGGGATCAAATGTAATATTCTTAATTTATATTACTAAAACAGATGGTAGGCAAACGTTATTTTTCAATTGTTAGTTGGTTTGACAAACTGATACTTCAATACAGTAGATGTCGCTATAGCTGTACGTGACAGATTCTGATGGGTTTCTCGTTAGCCTTCGATGTCATGTGACCGGATATGAAATTTCAAAACATTGTGAAACAGAAGATTTATTTTGCACTTGCAAGGAGTCTTCGCAAACAATGATTTGCACGTTTAGCAGGACATAGTCATTGTGAAATATCAACGAGTTAGTCATAAACTCTAGGTTTGTTAGTATCGGCTAGATAAGAAAAATGACGGGTCCTTTATTAGAGTTTGAGACGGAAATGTTCCTGGGTCTGTTTGAAACGGACGGTCTGCTGGTGACAGCGGAGGGCATGGGAATAGACCGCATCTTGTTGCATTTCATGAGAGTGTACTCCGAGGAGGGTAACCTGGTGCTGCTTCTCAACACAGCCGTGCCAGAACAGGTGACATCTTTAAAATCAGAGGCATATGTATCAAGAAATAACCTTTTTATGTATAGAATAGAATGTTGGTTGGCACACATTATTTGTGCATGATCATCAGCCGCTGATGGGTCAGGTAAAATACATATATATGTGTCATGTCATGAAGCAAAAAAAGATTAAATGGGTCCAGTTCCACAACTGGAGCTGATTGTAAGGCTTCAGGAAAAGTTCGCGTTTTTACAATGCCTCCCTTCTTGTCTTGTGTTAAGCATTAAGCATTAAGCATTAAGCATTATAGTGTTTGGGAGACATATTCCTCTAGAAATATCCTCTATCCTTCCAGGAGTACTTCACTGAGCAGCTGCAAGCAGAGGGTGTGAGCCACCTGCCCAGAACAGTGACCAGTGATATCAGCACCAGCGAGCGATACAACGTGTACACCCAGGGAGGGGTGCTGTTTGTCACCAGCAGGATCCTGGTAGTGGACCTCCTCACTGACAGGATACCGGCCAACCTCATTACGGGTCAGCAACTATAGCGGGGTGCAATCGTTAACGCTATATTGAGTGGTGACAGTACATCGAGTTTGGTGGGCTAGATTTAGATTAAGTGATTGTAGCCTGCACTTGAAGTTCCTTTTGGGTTTGGGCAAGGTGACTCGGCTAAGGAAAACAAATCATCAGACTAGATTAATTTACTATTTAAAGCGCTGCGGTCTCTGGGGAGATCATCAATTTGACCTTTATGACTGTTGACTATAGCACAGGTCTGAAAAGTTGAAAGGCTTGAGAGCTTCTCTTTTTAAAATGGTATTTGAGAGAGGATTTGTGTGTGAGTGACAACTTTGTTGGTCAATTATCTAATTTGTGTTTGGTACTCTGTTCCCCCTCTTGCCACTGTGCTGCACTGTCCTTTAGGAGAGAGGCTGTTTAAGTAGAACGGAAAGCTCATAGAAACGAGAATGAGTTAGAATGAAAGGTATGGACCAATGCCCGCTCTCTGTGCCCCCCCCCTTCTCCCCAGGCATCCTGGTGTACCGGGCCCACAAGATCATTGATTCGTGCCAGGAGGCCTTTATCCTGCGTCTGTACAGACAGAAGAACAAGACAGGCTTCATCAAGGCCTTCACAGACGAGGCCACGGCCTTCTCCACGGGCTTCTGCCAGGTGGAGCGGGTCATGAGGAACCTCTTTGTCAAGAAGCTCTTCCTCTGGCCTAGGTACAGAGGTGGTTAAGGATTGGCAGCACGGTGTCTCAGTGGTTAGCACTGGTGCCTCACAGCAAGAAGGTCCTGGGTTCAAACCCCACCTGACCCAATGGTCTTTCTGTGTTGGAGTTTGCATGTTCTGTTTGTGTGGGTTTCCTCTGGGTACTCCGGTTTCCTCCCACCATCAAAAAACATGCTCCATTCTCCTACCAGTGCCATGACCAGTCACTGCCAATTCACCTGGAGTCGGTCTGTGTTTCCTGTGTGTGAGCAAGTCTGTCGTAATATGTTGGGTGAGCAAGTCTGGCACAAATTGGCTGCCGTGGTATCACTCAGACTGAGTGTTGTGTTTGATAGCTGTCGGTCCATTCGTTGTTCATTCTGTCTAATTAATTGGCGACCAATTTGTGTAAAGCGCTTTAAGTCTTGAGAAAAGCGCTAATAACTAAATAAAATGGATTATTATTATTATTATTATTATTATTGGGAGGGTTGCTGTTACTTAATTTGGATAGTGGTTTCTATGGAGTTTATGTTTTGGGGCAGCAGATTACATCAATGGCAAAATACTTATAGATTAAGCACTAACGTTCTCTAACCAGAACAGAAACCTGAGACCAGCTCTCTGTAGCTACCTACTACGACTATTTCCTCTGTAAAATTCCTCACCTGGTCTCCCCCTCCCTCCCATGCTGTCCCTCCCCCCTAGGTTCCAGGCTTCAGTGAGCTCTGCGTTGGACCGCCACAAGCCAGAGGTGGTGGAGCTCCACGTGACCCTGACGCCGGCCATGAGGGCCATCCAGGGCGCCGTGCTGGACATCATGGATGCCTGCCTGAAGGAGCTGAAGCGCTACAACCCCACGCTGGAGGCCGAGGACCTCTCCCTAGAGAACACTCTGGGGAACGCCTTCGAGAGGGTGGGTCCTCCTCACCGGGCTCTGGGAAAGGCTGTGTTCATCCTGAGTCAGTCTCCCTTTCTAAAGCCTGCTATTCCATGAGTATGGGAAGGGCACTTATTTATACTATGATGACTTTGTTACTATAGTTTTAACTAAGGTTGAAAAGCTCCCACTTTTTCCCATCCTTATAAAACTGTTCCGCTAGGATAAAAAATAGTTGTTTTGGTCAAAAAAAGAAAGAAAACGTCTGCGGCATGAACTCCTCCTCTAGTCTCAAGGCAGACTGGTCTGATGGTCTGCCGTCTTCCATGTCTTCCCGCGGGGCAGACGATCCGGTACTACCTGGACCCGCTGTGGCATACGCTGGGGGCCAAGACCAAGGCCCTGGTGCAGGACCTGAAGTCGCTGCGGATGCTGCTGCGCTACCTCACCCAGTACGACGCCGTCACCTTCCTCAACCTGCTCGAGTCCCTCCGCTCCGGCCAGAAGAACTTTGGCAACAACACAGGTGAGGAGCCAGTGTGACGTGGAAGAGATGCGTACATACTGAAGATAGTTCACACACGATTATATATGGGTCTACTATATGTTGTATTTATTTTCCTGTTTGCAACACTTTTGTATTTTATACCACTTCACAAATCGTTTCCCTGATGAACAGCTCACTTGGTGTCCACTGGCAATACAGAGGGTTGCATGCACATTTTGTTCCACCAGGGTGGCTTTTTCTGGACGCCAGCAATTCCCTGTTTGTGAACGCCAGGAGTCGAGTCTACCGCATCCCAGAGACCATGAAGAAGATGAAGCTGGGCTCAGATGTGGAAAAACCGCCGGGCTCCAACACAGGTATTTGAACTGCTGCATTTGTCCGAGGGCATCTTGACCTCTGGTTCTGTACCACTGAGTTGTAACACTGTAACTGAATGGTGTTGACAAGGTGGCTGGTTCTGAAGCCCAGTCCATTAATTTAACGTTTTTATTTGTTCCCACGTGATTTGGCAGAGGTGAAGCGGGAACTGGTGTTGGAGACGAACCCTAAGTGGGACGCTCTGACGGAGGTGCTGAGGGAGATCGAGACGGAGAACAAGAGCTCGGAACATGGGCCTGGTCAGTGTTCTCATTATCACAAGTTCAATAGCCACTTTTAAAAGAACTCACTAATGAGCCGCGAGAAATGACCGCATTTATACCACAGGCACATTTCCCGCATGTACTCGCGTTTGGAACACGACACAGAGGCGGGATAGCGGAACAGTTTGTTTTACCGAGGCAGCGTGTGTGACTGACCTGTCGTTTCCCGACACCAGGCCGCGTCTTGATCTGTGCCATCGACGACAGGATGTGCGCTCAGCTCCAGCAGTACCTGAGGCGGGGCTCGGAGGCGCTGCTCCGCCGCCTGTACGCCCGCACCATCGGCCGGCGGGACCCCACTGCCGCCGCCTCCTTCGAGCTGGACTCTCACAGGCAGGGTAAGGGCTGGTCCACGAGACCGCCACCCGGGAGGGGCGCCAAAGGCCAGGCGAGGGGCGGCAAGCAGGCCGCCAAGAAGGGGAAACAGCGGCCGTCTCTGACCTTGACCCAGATGCTAGGGACGGGGGGGAGAGACGAGGGGGAGGACATGGGCAGCAGCGAGGACGAAGACGTCTTGACGGACAACGAGCTGATGGAGCTGGACCTATCCTCCGACGCCTATTACGGTGTGTTGAAGGAGCCCCTGACGGTGATTCACCCGCTGAGGGGTTGCAGTGACCCCTACAGTCTGACGCGGGTACTGCACGAGGTGGAGCCCAGCTTCGTGGTGCTGTACGACGCCGAGCTGAGCTTCGTGCGCCAGCTGGAGATCTACAAAGCCTGCCGACCAGGAAAAGCCCTGAGGTTTGAACGTGCACCTCTATAATTCATTTGACCCCTAGAGATCCTGTTGGCAACATCGCCTTTAACCTGCGATGTCTTGTTGGTTTCAGTAGTGATGTAGTAGATGTTTGAGATGCTCTCTCCCTCTCAGGGTGTATTTCCTCATCTATGGTGGCTCCACTGAGGAGCAGAGGTACCTGACCACCCTATCCAGGGAGAAGAAGGCCTTTGAACACCTCATCAGGTCAGGCAGTTACATTACCATCATTTTGCAGGTTCTTTTTTGTTGTGTAGACGTGTAAAGGGGACTCTGATGTGTTGTTGGTGACTGCAGGGAAAAGGCCACAATGGTGGTACCCGAGGAAAGAGAAGGTCGCGAGGACACCAACCTGGACCTGGCGAGAAGTCAGGAGCCCGCCAACGCCACCACCAACACACGGAGAGCAGGCATGTCCCCTGGTTCATATCCTACTGCGTTTACGGCAGCCAGTGTGTTTGTCAGCTTCACCATTCCTTCATGCAATGTTGACCTTCCCTCTTATCTCCATGTTCTTTCTATGGTAGCCTGTACTGTCTTCCACCCTTCACGTTAATCCATACTTTGTCGTCGAAAGCCTTTAATCGGTTTGTGAGTTTAACGGGGTTCCATTTCTCTTCTGTTCGATGAGCAGGAGGCCAGGAACAGCCCAAAGAGGGGTCGCGGGTGATCGTGGACATGCGAGAGTTCCGCAGCGAGCTCCCGTCCATGCTCCACCGCCGAGGGCTGGACATCGAACCCGTCACCCTGGAAGTGGGCGACTACATCCTGACGGCCGACACCTGCGTGGAGCGCAAGAGCGTCAGCGACCTGATTGGCTCGCTGCAAAGTGGCCGGCTTTACACCCAGTGCCTGGCGATGACGCGGTACTACCGCAAGCCGGTCCTGCTCATCGAGTTCGACCCAGCCAAGCCCTTTTCCCTGGTGGCTCGGACCGACTTCCGCCAGGAGATCTCTGCCAACGACGTCATGTCCAAACTCACCCTCCTCACCCTCCACTTCCCCCGGCTACGCATCCTCTGGTGCCCCTCCCCCAACGCCACAGCGGAACTCTTTGAGGAACTCAAGCGGGGCAGGCAGGAGCCGGACGCGGCCGCGGCACAGGCCATCACGGCCGAGTCCGACACCGTGGCGGAGTCGGCCGATCTTTACACTCCGGGACCTTACGATTTCTTGTTGAAAATGCCAGGTGTCTGTGTTAAGAACTGCCGGGCTCTGGTTAGCAACGCTGACAGCATAGCGGACTTAGTCAAACTGAGCCAGGAGAAGTTGGCACAGATTCTGGGGAGTGCAAGCAATGCTAGGTTACTTTATGAGTTTCTGCATAATATTGCTAAAGTCCCTGCCCCTGCAATGAAAGGAAGACAAGGTTTTAAGAATCGATAGCATATTTTTTTGTAGAATAGGTTTGCCTTCAGCACTAAGGGATTGAAGATACATTGAGTGAATTGAGCTCATATAGGCCATTGTGTTGCATTTTGTAAATTGTGTTGTGTATATTTTCATCATTATATTTGCATTTTTGGCCTTGCTTTTGTGTATACTAGCAACCCCCTGTTTGAAATTTTATCCGGTTTGTACTTAACTGTATTAATGTAATGTAAAGCTTGCAAAGTTTTCATGAAATCCTCATTACAATATGATATATTTTTATAACGAATTAATGTGATATCTTTTGTGTCAAATAAATTAGAGTGATCTTATTTTTAACTATGCATGCTCATCCACTTACAAATGCAACCAGAAGTAAACAATGCAGTAGTGAAAGAGCCTTGAATGCGTTTAATAAATCAAAAACAGAATTCATTTGTCAGGATGAACCACGCTACACTACAAGGCCCGGGCGCCCCCTGCAAAGATATTTTCCTGGCATGATTACGTCATTCAATGTAACCGCACAAATCAGTCGCAGCCATTTTACTCCGTGTATAAACTTCGATCTTGGGAACAAACATAAAGATAGCAATTCTTGTCGACACACACTGCACAGTTGCAGTCGCCAATAGGAGAAACAGCTTCGCATTTTAAGATCGAGAAATTAGGTAAGATCAGATAAGTGGCCTATGCTGTCTTGTTTTTAGCATGCCTGCTAAGTAAACGCTAGCCTGCTCGCTAACAGAATTAGCCAACATTATTACTAACAATGACATGTTAACGTATGAATGATGATGGATAACGTTACCTTGTCAGTTTGGAAAAGTTTATGCAAAACAAATGTTGTTCATTACCTTTGACAGGTACTAACTGAATATGCAATATGTATTTTTTTATGTTGTCAATGATACATTTGCTTTTAAACACCTTGCTCCCGGTTTGATTTAATTTGTCATGGTCTGTCAGTCACCTGTCAGATTCTCAGTCTCTGAACACCCCTAGGCCCCACACTATCCTGGTTGAAAACGTGATCTAGCTAATTTAACGTTATCCAGCTGACGTTTGCTGGGTGTGTGAGTTGACGTTGACTATTAGATCATCGCTTGTGCCAGGAATTCAGCAGACAATGTCTAGTAGACCAGAAGTTTTATTCACAGTGTGTCGTTTAATTTAACGCCGCACGGTTGTTACGGGGGCGTTAATCCTGCAGAGACGCTGCTGGTAGACCCAGCCAGTGTCATAATGAATTGATATTGGTAGTTACTGCACCTGCAATGTTTCTTGTGTCCTAAAATTGGTTTACCATTGGATTAGATTTCTTAACTATCCAACTTTAGATAGTAGCTTACTCCCATAGGGTACAGATGGTCCACATAATTATTACAGTAGGCTACCTAAATATGAAAGTAGGTTAGCAATGGAACATTTTGAGTTGGTAACTGTCTGAAGCTGAATAGTGATCTGGCAATAGTCAGATGTGCTGCATCCAATTTTTGGTCGGATTTAAGAAAGCTAGAACACAACACATGTGGAATACATATTCCGACTCAAACAAAGCTGTTGTCTGTCTACAGAGAAGTATCAGAAGCTTTTACCTGGTTGCTACAGCAGGCATAGTTTTGCATGGGCACACTATGAAAATATTAGGAAAGGGTGGCTGTTACAGTCAAAGGCTGCCATCTTTGTTTCTTCTGAACAAGACCTGCGTAGTGTTGATGGAACTAACAAGTATCGCTGCATTTGGAATGGCTGGGGAGAGGAGAGGCAATTCTCTCCAATGTTTTTTATTATTTTTCGTAATTACGTATAGCCCCTTTAAAGCAGTGCGTTTGTCTAGGTTGGTTGTTCTTCCTATGTGTAATGGCATCTTTAAATTATCTCCCACCTAATCGCCTAATCTGGGGTTTAGTAGTAGGCTAGTATTGCTTTGTGTTGTGGCTTTGTCGTTGGGGACTGTGAAGCAGGAAGGAGGAAGGACTGAGAGACTGACCCCCACTATGATGACATCATCTTTTAACTTTAGAACAAGCATTTCGGTTGGGCAAGCCTGTAGTTTATCGTCTGGCATAATGCCCTGCAGTAATTAATGCAGCAGAAAGGCACACAGAGTTTGTCAAACAACTTGGGCGTGGCTGATTAAAGGTCAGATTTGCTTATCTTTAGTTTCTTTATTCAAGGCGGTAAGTGCAATGGAAGCCCAATTTAGAAGATGAGTCGGCCTACTTGGCTACTTGATAAGTATGTGAGAGATACATATCCAAGTCTATTTCCTTGAAATGCATTTCTTATGTTGCAATGGAAATAATCTGTTCTGCGTCTGTCGGTACACATACGTGACTTGGCTAAGGAATAACTCAGAGCAACCTTTCCGTGTTATCATAATATTGTTCTCCGATGGCTGTAGGGCAGAATAGCTCCGGCGCTCCTGCACACACCTCTATCCTTTGTTATCCTCTCACCAGGAGATACTGTGTTTATGTCTGCTGAGTGAGACCAGGCCACCCTGACTGAGCACAGAATGTGTGTACTGTGAAGTGTTTACCGAGCACAGACACCAGCCCCTTCCCAGTCCCCCCGTTGGCTACTGCACCAATGTGTGGAGGTCTCAGCCACAGAGTTCCAGCCTTGCTCTCATGTGAGTGTAGGAGTCCAGTGGACCTTTTCACCCCCGCGGTGTGAGTTTGTGAGGAGAGCGGCCTGTCTCCCGAGCCATAGACTGCAAGGCCCCGCGTTAGCCTCTCCCTTTGAAGAGCACATGGTACCTGTTTGTGGCCCCAGGAGCAGAACAGAGCGGAGCAGCATGCTCTTTGATTCTCCGGGGCGGGCGTGGATATTTACCACGGTATGCCCGGCCATGCCTGACGGTCGTTGTTTATTTTGTGTGTGTGTGTGTGTGTGTGTGTGTGTGTGTGTGTGTGTGTGTGTGTGTGTGTGTGTGTGTGTGTGTGTGTGTGTGTGTGTGTGTGTGTGTGTGTGTGTGTGTGTGTGTGTGTGTGTGTGTGTGTGTGTGTGTGTGTGTGTGTCCATCCCTCTCTTTCCACGGGAGAAGCAGACGTATGCTACCACAGCGGGAAACAAGATGTGACCTTTCCTCTGTTACCCACTGCGGCCCTTTACTCTAGCAGCTTCCGTGAGGGAATGGAATGCCCGGCGTATACGGTCGATGGGTTCACAGGTGTCGAGTAGGTAGCTACAGTCACAGTTGTGTTTTCCCGGCCAGGACTCAAACCTATGAGGAATCAACCTGCCAGTGCCAGCCGTCTACCACCCCCTGGGGACATACGACAATGCTAATGAAGCGCACCTCTAAATCGGCCTAGATTTAAAATGTGCATTGATGGACTCCTGTTTGGGTGATGAGAGGCCTACTTGTGCCGCTGCAACGCTTTGGTCTTTTGGTGAAGAGCCTCTCATCCTTCCGTTGTCTTTCATCGCCATAGAGACCGGCGAGGCGGTTTTCACAGCAACCACAGCGCACATCTTAAGGTGGTGATTGACCCACCAAGGCTGTGTCCTCCGTTTCGCTGCGTTTTTCTATTGTAGCATTTCGATGGACACTGATAAGGGAAGGCCAGGCCAATGTTTGTCTTTTTACTCTCCCCAGCTTTCTCTACATTTTCTCTACGATTACGTTCCTGTTGTGTTTGCTTAGCTGGCATAATGACGCTGTTTTGTCCCCCCCCCCCCAGGCTTGTCTCCATGGCGTAGAGGGGCTCCTCCAAACCAACCGGACCCCCCACGCTCCACGTCTGCCCGCTCCTCCACCTCCCCCTTCCTCACCCGCTGGAGGTAGGCACCCACTAACACCCTAAGACAACATCACTAAGATCCAATAGCTCTGTCAGCAAACACCTCACCACCGCCCGCCTGTGTGTCTGCATGGCGGGCCAGCGCCAGGATATCCCGGTAGGCTTAAGCCGGTACCAGACAGTCAGTCTGATGAAATAAACAGTCCTCCTGGCTGCAGGGCTGCCATCGTCCTAATATCAACAGGCGCAGAGAGGCCTGTGTTCCCGGGACAGTAGAGCGGGCGGTCGGTGCCAGGCCAGCTACCTGGAGAGGATCAGCCCGTCGCTCACCCAATCCCCAGGCGCTCCTCCGGCCCCAGGGCTCTCTGCACTCCCAGCACTGCGGTAGGGAGACGCTAGGTTGGAGCTGAACCTGAGACCCGGCTAGGCGATCTGAGGGACGTAAAGGGCCACGGGCTCAGGGGACGAGACGACCAGGGTCAGCCTTGTATATGGAAGCCTATGGATTATTTTAGTTGAGGTAATCGAACACTCCCATGTTACTTGAACCGGGTCTGATCCTGAGAAGAACTATATAGAACGTGCACTCCCCGCCACTGTGGAGACTTTGTTGGAACATGTCAATGTTGCTGTGGGCTTAAGGGAACGTGCCTCGCCTTTCTTGTAACCTTCATCGTTCAAGTTAGTGGTGTGCAGAGTAAGGGGCCGGGCGCTTCCGTGGCGTGTCTCTTTGAAAGATTACAGACCTCCACTCGCTGTGTCTGATTACCTCGTGTTACAACAGAATGTGTTCCAGTCCCAGGCTCTTATTGGTCTGACATCTCTCTGGCTCCTCCCTCCCCAGACCAGACCAGACCACCATCACCCTCAGCTAGGCCCATTGAGACAGTCCGACTGATAACAAAGGTTTGTTCGTCAAAGCAGGAATCCGTCACGCTCCAACCCCCCCCCTCTGAGAGATTTGTCACGGCAGGGTCTCCGTCAAGGCGTCTGGTCCTCGTTCACCTTGCGCTGCACGTGACGGACGTTCTTAAGCGAGGCCATGGAACGATAACAAGGACTGATGGGACAGTCCACAGGTCACGCCAATCCAGAGTCATTCCTCCATGCGGAGCGGAGCCCAGTGTTTCCACTGATTTCACGGGAGTTTAAACTGGTGTGTTGAGTGCTGGTTGAAAGACAGGCGGTTTTTGATTGCTGGCCTGACTCTATAGGCAGTAGGCTTATTGCCCTAGGCTTATTTGTAGGTTTGCGCTGGCAGGATTCTTCTGATCTTTAATAGAGATCTGAAATAAACTCATCATTTAGTGTGGAATTATTACCGACAAGTGTACGGAAAGGGTTTATTGTACCTCTGGAAATCAGGCTCGATCAGCATTCAGTCTGTTATAATTCCTCTAAGATGGAGTCAGATAGATTTTACTAGCAGCAGGAGCTATAGAGGGATTTATACTTAATAAAGAAGTATGTGTGTTGTGTGGCTGCGGTCCAGCCTTCAGCTAAGCCCTCCTCCTCCTCTGGTGAGAGGTGACAGGTCTGTTGATGGACGAGGGCCTCCGTCCAGCACTCGGCTCAGTCTGCACACAGGCCTGCCCTCGCCCCGTACACTTAATCCATCAGCGGCCTTGTTGCCGTGTTCTCCTGCGGGCTGCGAGGCCCACAGGGAGCTCTGCCCGTCACCAACGCTCGTCAGCGTCGCCGCACTCTCCGACCCGGGAACGGAAGCGATTTCCTGCCCCGGGAGCAGACCACAGCCATTGATGTCGGCTCCTTGAGCGCTCCGTCATCCGCTGGCTCCATGATTACCACAGTTGTTTTGTTTTGCTCCCCGGGGAGGTTAACTTTCCCATGGTCTGAACACCACTGTGGCTACGTCACACTGTGGGTTATAAGGCCTGTCTGAACTCCACTGTGGGTTATAAGGCCTGTTTGAACACCACTGTGTGTTATAATGCCCGTCTGAACATCACTGTGTGATATAAGGCCCGTCTGAACACCAGTGTGGGTTATAAGGCCTGTCTGAACAGTGGCTACATCAAACAGTGGGTTATAAGGCCTCCGCACTAGAAGCCTTCCTCCAGCAGGGCCTTGTTGCTTCTCAGGACTGGCGGTTAGAAATGATGATCTCCTGTAATGCCCCACCCAGCGCTGTGAATGGCTAACACGGGGCGCTGAGCTCTTCCAGATGGCACGAGAATGTATTGGAAACGCCATGACACCGCTTTACCAACGGGAGGAGAAGTCCTTGCCAACGTGGTGATTATGTTATTATTTTGAGTTATTGCCGTTTCGAAGCCCACGCAAGACCCTTGAGCGCTCTTCCCGTGTTGGCAAGAAAATGGAGGAGGGAAGAGAGAGCGAGAGAGAGAGAGAGAGAGAGAGAGAGGATGATGTGTCGCGCCCACACTGCGTCCACCCTTCCTCATAGATTGAGGTACATAGTCACAAACTCCAACCGAATTGTTCCCCCCCCCCCTCTTTGTCCAGGTTTTACCTTGAGAACCCCGAGGTACGGTAACCTCGGAGACCCGCTGACCCCTCCTCCCGAGGCGAGATGGAGCCCCAGGCTCTGCTGGGCGCGGAGGGGGACTGTGGTCTGCTGGGGCTGCTGGTGCCCAGTCCCCAGAGCGAGGCCGTGACCCACGAGATGGAGGAGCTGTCGCTGCAGCCCACCCTCAACCTGCCGCCGCTCAACGAGCGCAAGAACGGTGAGACACACACACACATACACACACACACAAGTATATACATAAAAGAGTTAGCGTTAGCCTCCGCTAGAAAACGAGCCAACGTTGCACTTTGTACAATTTCAAGTTATCGATTTGAGTCGTCACATATTTGCATCACGATGTAACTGTCTCACGAAGTATCGTTGCATTCCTAACATACATGCATACATACATTCAAACAAATAGGACAAAATAACAGAAAACTTCAGCGTGCATAACTATTCACCCCCCTAAAGTCAGTACTTTGTAGAGCCACCTTTTACGGCAATTACAGCTGCAAGTCGTTTTGGATAAGTCTCTATGAGCTTGCCACATCTTGCCACTGGGATTTTTGCCCATTCCTCAAGGCAAAACTGCTCCAGCTCTTTCATGTTGGATGGTTTCCGCTTGTGAACAGCAATCTTCAAGACTGACCACAGATTCTCAATTGGATTGAGATCTGGGCTTTGACTAGGCCATTCCAACACATTTAAATGTTTCCCCTTAAACCACTCGAGTGTCGCTTTAGCAGTATGCTTCGGGTCATTGTCCTGCTGGAAGGTGAACCTCCGTCCCAGTCTCAAATCACAGGCAGACTGAAACAGGTTTTGCTCAAGAATATCCCTGTATTTAGCACCATCCATCTTTCCCTCGACTCGAATCAGTTTCCCAGTCCCTGCTGCTGAAAAACATCCCCACTGCATAATGCTGCCACCACTATGTTTCACTGTGGGGATGGTGTTCTTGGGGTGATGGGATGTGTTGGGTTTGCGCCATACATAGCGTTTTCCTTGGTGGCTGAAAAGTTCAATTTTAGTCTCATCTGACCAGAGTACCTTCCTCCATACATTTGGGGAGTCGCCCACATGCCTTTTGGCAAACTGAAAACGTGCCATCTTATTTTTAACACTAAGTAATGGCTTTTTTCTGGCCACTCTTCCATAAAGCCCAGCTCTATGGAGTGTACGGCCTATTGTGGTCCCATGCGCAGATACACCAGTCTCTGCTGTGGAACTCTGCAGCTCCTTTAGGGTTACCTTTGGTCTCTGTGCTGCCTCTCTGATTAATGCCCTCCTTGCCCGGTCTGTGAGTTTTGGTGTGCGGCCCTCTCTTGGCAGGTTTGTTGTGGTACCATGTTCTTTCCATTTGAAGATGATGGATTTGATGGTGCTCCAGGGGATCATCAAAGATTTGGATATTTTTTTATAACCCAACCCTGACTAGTACTTCTCAACAACTTTGTCCCTGACTTGTTTGGAGAGCTCCTTGGTCTTCATGGTGTGATGCCTCTTGCTTAGTGGTGTTGCAGCCTCTGGGACCTTTCAGAAAAAGTGTGTTTATACTGACAGATCATGTGACACTTAGATAACACACAGGTGGACTTCATTTCACTAATTATGTTACTTCTGAAGGTAATTGGTTGCACCAGAACTTTTCAGGGGCTTCATAGCAAAGGGGGTGAATACATATGCACATGCCAATTTCCAGATTTTTATTAAAAAAAAAAAAATTATTATATATATTTTTTTTCTCATTTCACTTCACCAACTTAGACTATTTTGTGCAGATCCATCACGTAAAATTCAGATTAAAAAAACATTTAAACTACAGGTTGTAATGTAACAAAATAAGTAACAAGCCAAGGGGGTGAATACTTTTGCAAGGCACTGTATATACATGTGCACACACACACACACACACACGTGTTGTTGGCTAACTGCTGCTGTTTTGGCTGCCGGGGCTGGCCTGGCTGCGTCAGTGACAGATGGAGACACGATTACCGGGGGCTTTACTGGTGGGCTTAGGAGTGCCAGGAGCTAATCACAGCTCAAACGAGTAGCGGCGTCATGGCGTTATCGATCCCCCCTTTACTCGGGAAGGAGCTCTCCCCACAGACGCCGTGATCGATGGCGTTGTTTACCATCTCGGGCCTGGCGTCCAGCCTGGGATTGGCTGCGGAGGGACTCTTCATCTGATGCACGCACCAGATCACCTTGGATTCTCACAGACGGAAAATGAGATTTGATCTTTTGGGGTTTTAAAACGTCACGAGAGAACGGCAGCCGCGTCGAATCTACGTCTCAAGCCCGTTCCTCCTGTTTCAACCCCAGAACCCCTCCTTATATATCACTGCTCCTGATGTTAAGTATGGAAGCCCGGTATTAGGCTTACATGGATCAGGGATGGACCGGCTTGGTGTTACCACACTCACATCATCTACTGTACTCAGCCCTGTAGGAGAGAGACCGGCTTGGTGCTACCACACTGACATCATCTACTGTACTCAGCCCTGTAGGAGGGAGACCGGCTTGGTGCTACCACACTGACATCATCTACTGTACTCAGCCCTGTAGGAGAGAGACCGGCTTGGTGTCACCACACTGACATCATCTACTGTACTCAGCCCTGTAGGAGAGAGACCGGCTTGGTGTCACCACACTGACATCATCTACTGTACTCAGCCCTGTAGGAGAGAGACCGGCTTGGTGTCACCACACTGACATCATCTACTGTACTCAGCCCTGTAGGAGGGAGGCCGGTTCGGACCCCCGTCCTCGCGTTGATGTTTTATCATAGGAGAGGGCTAATCGTTTAGACGTTTCCTACACCTTTCCTTCCAGCTCTTTGAAAGAAGCAGCACTGTTACTAAAGGGAGGGGGAAACGTGGGAAGCTCTGCAGAATCCACGCTGGAATGTCTCACCTTTCTACCCACCCACCCACCCGCCCCACGACACACACCACACACACACACACCACACACACCACAGACTGACTGACTTGTTTTGACTCTGAGTGTGCGTCTGTCTGTGTGCGTGAGTCAGTTTGTCTTTTTACTGTGGTATACTATGGTTGTCTGATTGTGCACTCGTGTTTTGTGTGTGTGTGTGTGTGTGTGTGTGTGTGTGTGGGGGGGGGGGGGGGGTCCATGAGTGTCTGTGTTTTTACGTGGCTGTGTGTGTAAACAGTCTGCCAGCAGTGTGCGTCGGTCAGGGTTTACAAGGCTGTGTGTGTGTGTGTGTGTGTGTGTGTGTGTGTGTGATCTGTGTCTGGGCTGGGGAGAGGGGTGAGCAGCCCACTGTGACTGACAGGAAGGGTGAATCTCTTACCCACCGTCTATGTGGGTCAGGCATACCTCTCATCATGGCTACAATGACCCCCGTTGTTTTGGGGTGGTGGTCGGTCGTTCTGTGTGAGGTGACGAAGAGCAACCCTGCGCCCGGAGTAAGATTTGTTTTCTTTTCACTGTTCGGCTGGGGTGGGAGGGATCTGAACCAGCTACTCGAGAGTTAACCCGGGCAGCTGTGGTGTCAAGTTACAAAAATAATGACCAGCGAGGGGGGGGAAAAAAAAGTCAGACTAGCAAGTGAGAGAAAACCAAGTGAGACAGCGTGTTTTCGCGCTCACAGGGAGTTTTCACAGGAGCGCGGGTCTGCATAGGGTCCGGTTCAGACAGACAGACAGACACTGACTGACCAACGGCCTGACTGAGAGCCCCATGGGGCCAGTTGCTGGAGCCAGCCCTACAGCCATCCCAACCCAGAACCTGGACCCGTCATTGGAGCAGGCAGCCGGGAGGACAGGCTGAAGGACACGGAGACCATGGCTTGTGTGGAGGTGGAGAGCCCCTCGTTTACGTTCACATCAGGTGACACGCTCTCTGGCTCTTCCGCTGTTCAGCGTTTTATCGTTTTCTGCTTTATTGTTCTTATTTGAATGGGTAGATATTGCCAGCGGAACGCTCAGAGTAGACGGCGAGTGAGACGGCTCAGAAAAACCACTACTAACTAGGTACTAGGCGTTTGTGTGAGTGCAGGGAAGGAAAACTAAGTGCTGAGAGAGTCTAGCTGGACGAGGCTGGTGGTTAGTGCAACGGAGTGAGACGTCTACGTTGGGACGCGTTTGCTGTTTCTGTTAACGGCACTGGTCAAGAGCTAGCCAGGAGGACACGATGCGAGTCGTGCTGTATGCCGAAAGGGTCAATTAACGTGTGTGTGTGTGTGTGTGTGTGTGTGTGTGTGTGTGTGTGTGTGTGTGTGTGTGTGTGTGTGTGTGTGTGTGTGTGTGTGTGTGTGTGTGTGTGTGTGTGTGTGTGTGTGTGTGTGTGTGTGCTGCTTGTACTTTGCATGGTATCTCCGTGTGGGTTTCCTCTCCCGTCCCTCCTCTCTTTCTAACACTCTTCCTTCTCTCTCTCTCTCTCACCTTCCAGTGCTCCAGTTGAGGCTCCAGCAGAGGCGTACCCGAGAGCAGCTGGTGGACCAGGGCATCATGCCACGTGAGTGTGACCCGCCGTCACCCCTCTCTCCCCCTGCACACACACACACACACACACACACCCCGCTGCCATCCACAGTAGTCCATCTTGGAAAGCCCCGGTCAATCTCCTGCTTGTTTTGGGTTAACATCCACTGTTAAACAGACGTGTGAGTAGTGTTGTTGGAGTGGGGGATGGAGTGTGTATTGATCGTTATCTCGCCTCGCTCTCCCTTGCAGCTCTGAAGAGCCCAGCGGCATTCCACGGACAGATCCGCAGCCTGGAGAGAGCCAGGGTAAGGAGGAATCGGACAAACACACGCGGGCGGACGTAGACCGCGTTATGGATTTCCTCTCAGAGCTGCTAAGAGCCAGCCGTGTTTTCACCTGTGTGAGTGAGAGTTGTCTCTGACAAAAAAATCATTTTCTTTCTCTGGACAGACGGAGAACTTCCTGAAGCATAAGATCCGCAGTCGGCCAGAGAGAGCTGAGCTGGTCAGGATGCACATTCTCCAAGGTACTTCCCTTTTCCTCTCACAGCGTGGTGGTCAATCAGACTTGTTAGGGTTAATGCTCCTGGCTCTGGCAGAGAACTGGAGCTGGTTCCCCGGGGCACTGTATTGCGGCTGCCCACTGCTCCTAAAATGCAGAGGATACATTTTCCTACGGGGTTTAATAAAGGATTATTTTAGCTTTTTACTTTTGCCTTTACTTTACTCTGGTCACCTCAAACACTACAAGCCAACATCAGGAAATAGTACTAGAATAAAAAATCTCTACTAAGTCCTTCCTAGCTGTTCTTCCAGATGTCTCCATGGTGTCTCTCCTGATATGTTGCAGAGACGGGTGCAGAGCCCTCCTTGCAGGCCACCCAGATGAGGCTGAAGAGGGCCAGGCTGGCCGACAACCTCAACGAGAAGATCGCCCAGCGGCCCGGCCCTCTGGAGCTGGTGGAGAAGAACATCCTGCCTGTGGACTCCAGCCTCAAGGACGCCATCATCGGTGAGAGAGGTGCCAGGGGAAGGAGAAGGGACGGGAAGTCCGACTGCCAGGGAAAGGATTTGGAAAAGATGGCGGGAGTGCTGTAGGAATTATTTGTTGTGGACGGCTGTAAATTATTAGGTTCAATTAGATCAGATTCAACTTTATTGTCATTATACTAAGACAATTAAATGAAGTTTGGCATCTAACGAGATACTTTGTAAAGTGCAGAGTATGTGTACGTACGCACAGGTAGAATTATTGAATAAACAGTAAGTGGGTACTATGACTATGCTTACGTGTATATACAGTACTGTGCAATGGTTTTATGCAGGTGTGAAGTCTTTAAAGCTAGAAAAAAATATATATAAATAGTAATTGTTTATTTTTTTATCAATTCATAAAATACAAAGTGAGGGAGAAGCAAATTTGTATCAAATCAACATTTGGTGTGACCACCCTTCGCCTTCCAAACAGCATCCCCTGCCTAAAGCTTATGCACAGTGGTGTATATAGTAGGACAGTATTAACGTTGCAATGCAGACAGTGAACATTCTGTGTGTGTGTGTGCGCCACCCCCTCAGAGGGCGAGGTGGACTACCCCACGGTGGACGACGACGACAGCGGAGATGGCCTGTCCCCGGAGCAGCCGGCCAGCCAGGAGTCCCAGGGCTCGGCCCCCTCCCCTGGGGAGAGCCGGCCTCCCGAGACCCCCACCTCGGCCCCCACCGCCAGCCCGCTCACCATCACTAACGCCATACTGCAGGTAGGATGGATAAAGGGTAAAGGATTTTAATATTTTTGAAATGCTGTAGAGTATGTTGTCCTAATTTGAGCGCTCTCGCTCCGTTTCTCAGCCCCTGCCTGTCATCACGCAAGCGACGGCAGACTTCCTGAAAGCCCTTTCCACCAATGAGCCGCCAGTCAGCTGGTCCGCTGTCCCCGCCCAGCCCGTCACCACGGTGGCTCCCTCCAAGCCGGCTCCCACTCTGGTGAAGGTAAACGAGGGCACGCCCCTGTAAACGCCAGCGACACCGCTTACCTTTTTAGGTCCACGTTTCTTTTCACGCGGATGACGCTCGTCGTCAACGTCGTGTCCTGTCCCCGCTCCCCTCACAGCAGAGTCAGCCGAAGCAGCCGTCAGAGAAGAGCCGCGGTAAGAAGGGCAAGGAGCCCAAGCCCAGGGTGAAGAAGCTGAAGTACCACCAGTACGTGCCCCCGGACCAGAAGCAGGAGGCCAGCGAGGCGCCCATGGACTCCTCCTACGCCCGCCTCCTGCAGCAGCAGCAGCTCTTCCTGCAGCTGCAGATCCTCAGCCAGCAGCAGCAGCACTACAACTACCAGACCATTCTACCTGCCCCGCTAAAGTAGGTTTTTATAAAACTACAACTACCAGACCATTCTACCTGCCCCGCTAAAGTAGGTTTTTATAAAACTACAACTACCAGACCATTCTACCTGCCATGCTAAAGTAGGTTTTTATAAAACTACAACTACCAGACTATACTACGTGCTCTACTAAAGTACATTTTGAAAGCTGCAACTACATTTTTAAAACTGTATATCTATCACCTACTGGACAACAGTAGGTAATTAGAATTACATCAGTACCAGGCAATATTATCGACCTTGCTATAGTTTTGTGTAAAAGTACTTTTCTAAAATTACAACCACCAGAATAAACCTATGCATACGGTGTATATTGTATACTATAAACATGTAAATATGCCTATGCCATTAAAGTATTTAGTAAAAGTAATAACAGTGGGACTAAATGTACTGAAAAATCTAATACATAGTCACATTCTGAGTGCTCCTATAAAGTACAGTATGTTGTGAAACATCATAGATGCCGTCATAGACCCTCCGCTCACCTTAGTGTTGCTGTAAAGTAAACACAAAACTAGTACACAGCCATTAAATGGCTATAACACTGTGTAAATGGGAAGAAAATTGAGCTGAATATTTTAGTTTCCAGTGAACCGGAGGGCTGTTAGTGAGTTTCCAATAACACACTCCGGGTAATGATATCAATAAGCAGGTCAAAGGTCTTTGCTGCCCGCTGGCGTCTCCATAAGCACGCCCTCACGGAGGTGCTCTGTGTGAGCTTCATTTGAACTGGCTGTCTGTCTGTCGGTGGTTGTGGTTCCATTCACCGGTTGTCCGCACGCATTCACTCCTCCTGGTTACAGAGCTCTCCTCTACCTTCCCCACCTGCTTCCACTAACCTCCCCCACCTCTCTCTCTCTCCTCTTCCCTTCCCTTTCCTACCTTGAACACCCCTTTTCTCACTCTCTCTCTTTCTCTCTTTCTCTCTCTCTCTCTCTCTCTCTCTCTCTCTCTCTCTCTCTCTCTCTCTCTCTCTCTCTCTCGGGTTGTGTTTTGTTTGTGCCCAGGCCTGTGGCTGAGGGTGCTGCCAGCGGTGCCAACGGTCTGCCGGCCTCCATCGTGGTGTCTCTCCCCGCCGCGCCCCCTCCTCCTCCCCCTCCCCCTGCTCCCGCGCGGCCCAACGCCAGCCTCTCCAACCGCAAGCCGGGCGTCCTGCCGGCCAACCTGGAGGAAATGAAGGTGAGGCCGCCGCGTGCAGCCATGGCCACTCCTCCCTGCTACGCCAGTGGCACACCAGCCTCCTCAGAGGTTTGCCTAAAGCGGTCTGCTTTGCTCCCGTCCCTCAGGTGGCCGAGTTGAAGATGGAGCTGAAGTTGCGAGGCCTGCCCGTGTCCGGGACCAAGACGGACCTCATGGAGAGGCTGAAGCCCTTCCAGGATCCCCCCTCCACCCCGGCTCCTCCCGCCGCCTCGGCCCAGGGCCCCAACCCCAGCCCCGGGCCGACCAGCCTGTCCTCCGTCCCCATGGAGCTCAGCACCACCTCCCCGACGCTCCTCCTCTCTGCCCCTCACCGAGCCTGTGACAGCGTGAGCTCCACGCCCCCAGTGTCCCCCAACCCCTCCGACCCGTCCAACCTCCAGGACGGGGGCATGTCCGAGGCCGTCCGCGACCCCCAGGCGGGGAGCCCGCGCTGGGCCGGCGTGCCCTCCGCCTCCCCCCTGGGAGCCCGGCCCCCGGAGGAGAAGGACCGGCGCCTCCACGAGAAGGAGCGGCAGATCGAGGAGCTGATGAGGAAGCTGGAGCAGGAGCAGAGGCTGGTGGAGGAGCTGAAGATGCAGCTGGAGGTGGAGAAGAAGGCCCCGTGTGGGCCCGCCGCCTCCTCCAACCCCACCTCCTCCTCCAGCGCAGTCAAAATGGAGGGCGTGCTCCTCTCCTCCTGCTCCACCTCCGTTGTCGGCTCCAGGCTGGGCAGCCCGGCCTACAGCCGCCCGCTGGCCCCCGCCGCCGTGGTCAAGCTGGAGGACGTCAGGACCGCGTCCCCACTGCCCGGCCCCCAGGGCCCGTCCAGCCTGCAGCAGGCCCAGATGGTGACCCAGCCCCAGGCGGCCCCCAGCCTGCAGCAGTTCTTCATCAGCCACCAGGGCCAGCCGGCCACCCAGATCCTGCTGCCTGTGTCCCTGGCCAACAACGCCACCGCCATCCAGCTGCCCTCCAACACAGTCAGCCTGCAGGTATGCCTACCCATGACCATTTACTTACATATGTGAATCAGTCTCAATTCATATTACATGGTACAGAGACTTTGGCTCTTGCCCAGAAGTACCAGCTTCATACTAGTTCGTACTGCATTTTGCACTTGATGTAAAGTGGTATACAAAACTTGTTCACGGGTAGTCGGGTAACAATTGTCGCCCTCGTTTGGCAGCCTGTCCTCCAGGCGACGATGTCTAATCAAGGCCCAGGGCTGATGCAGGCCTCCGTGCCCCAGCGTCACACCAACAAAATGGAGAGCGCTCCAGCCCAGCACCTGTCCAACCACAACCTACTGCAGGTAAGAACCAGGCGACATTCTGTGCTGACATGTGACCTAATGATGGGTGGAACGGGAAACCGTCTTAAGAGAAGAACGCGTGGTGTTGCTCCTGGAGAAGCCTCTGCGTTAAGCGTTTTGTCCCACAAAGCCAGAGCTTCTCTAACCCTTCTGTTGTTTGCACTCGCAGAGCCTGACCGTCTGCAATAGCCCTGCTTCTGGGCTGTTGCCGGAGAACCAGAGAAGGCCGGACATGTCTCCCCAGTGTTTCCTGAGCAGCTCCCCAGAGAGCAGGGCCTCTCCTCGGGCTTCTCCCAACCACAGCCTCCCCAACGGCTCCCTCAATAAGGTGACGGATGTGCACATATTTTTTTTCTAATACGTTTTTGTCGTTTGATGTGGCTCCCAGGTTTTTTTTTGTCTAAACATGGACGGTCCCATTGTGTTCCCGTAGTCGCCCTGTCCATCCCAGACCTTCATCCTCCAGCCCTCCACCCTCCTCAACCAGCTTCCCAAGACCAGGGAGCCCCCCCGCTATGAGGATGCCATCAAACAGAGCCGCAACCTGCACATGAACCACGCCGCACAGGTCCGCTTACACTCAGACACAGACACACATGTAACATGGCCCACTGCCTTGTTTTTAATAGAAATATGATTGACAAACAGACGCAAGGAATTATGTAGAATGTGTTAAAATTCGCAAGGAAATATGTAGTATATGTCGAATAAATTCACATGTAGAATCAATTTGCAAGGCAATATGTTAAAATTCCTTGCGGTAGCGGCCCAGAGGAATTGTCACGTATTCGTTACGCAGCCCCCAACCCTCACCCGATTGGCTCTTTTTCTCAGGTTCCCACAACAACCAGCCAGCAGATGGACGACCTGTTTGACATCCTAATACAGAGTGGCGGTAAGAGAGATGACAGAATACTACCTTCGCTTTGCGAATAAAGAGACTCTATACCGTTGCGAAGGGGTTGTTTTTGTCTGTCAATACCACTAAGAAAACTAAGCTTTGAATGTGTGTGTAGGATATAACATATATTTATATACAGGCTAAACCAACACCCTGACTTTGCTGTCCTCCAGAAATCACGCCCTTCATCCAGCAGGACGGCCCGGCCCCCCTCCCCAAGGCGCTCCCCGTGGCGGCCCACGTCTCCACCCTGCCGGTCAGCACGGCCCTCTCCAGGCCCCCGCCCCAGATCCAGCTGGCGCCCCCGCCCGCCCTGAGCCCCGACCCCAGCCTGGCCTCCCTGGCCACGGACAACCAGCTGGAGGCCTTCCTGGAGCGCACCCTGGGCGGCTCGTCGCCCGTGTCGGACCCCCGCACTCTGGGGCTGATGGAGGAGCTCCAGGCCCAGCTCATGGAGCAGCAGCCCTACTCCCCCATGGACACCTCGGAGCTGTCCTTCTGCGACTCCTCCTCCTCGCCCCCCTCCTCGCTCAACATGGGCCTGTCCGACCCGGCCCTGGACAACATGGAGTGGCTGGACCTGACCATGCCGCCGGGCTCGGCGGGGGGGTTGACGCCGCTGGGGATTCCGGCGGACTTCCTGGACACCCACGACCTGCAGCTGCACTGGGAGTGACGGGTTGGGGAAGAGGAGGGGAGGTGTTGAAGGATGCTGGGAGGGGTAAAGGGAGTGGAGGTGTAGAAGGATGGCGGGAGGGGTAAAAGGGAGTGGAGGCTCGTATGGAGGAGAACGAGGGGTCGAGGATCGGGAAGAAGGGGAGGAGTGAGGTGGGAAAGCTGAAAGAAGTGTCCCTCCAGTGATGAGCTCTTTGTTGGGGAGAGGCTGACCTGACCCCCCCACCCCCTCGCTCGCTCGGTGCCATAACTGACATTTGTCTGTTCAAACTATAGGCCCACAGGACTCCTGGCCTACTATTTGCAATATAATCACTTCACTATTGTCTGCACTGACATACATTGAACTCCTAAGCCAATGTTACGCGCTTTTGTTCCGACAAGGTTCTAATTAGGGTGTAATGTCAACTGCCTGTCACTATGGAGGTCCTCTCTCCTCCAGGCCTTTTCGTTGAAAAGGGACCAGGCTAAGAGACAATGCTCTTTTGGTTTGCTGATGATATCATTGTCTCTGGCAGGCCGAGCAAGGCAATGTAAATACTATGTAAACTGCTCAGCGAGGGTTGCCACGGGCTGACAGCCCCGGTCCTTCCCGAGGAGAGGGCTGGACTCCAGGAGATGGCTGACGGCGCGCCTCCACCCAGTCGGTGTGCGGCGGGCAGTAAGTCAGACGAGTCCGCCCACAGGTTCCTGCTCGGCGCGGAAGGATCGGCACAGCCCACAAGACGGCGAGCAAACTCGCTGTGCCATTCCACTTTAGAAGCCCAGGGGGGTACTGGGTATTATGACGGCCGGCGACAGAAGCGGGCCCCGAGGTAGACACCACGGAGGTGTTGGTAGCCGTGTAGAGAAGATAAGACCAGTGTCCAGAGAAGCAGCCCCTCGTGTCAACAGAGTCCAAGGCTGTGTGTTTACACTGGTCCCCGACCGACGCTGATTGGATGTTTCCTGACATGTTTCCCGTATGATGTCCTATCAGATGATAGACTTTTTTTTAAAAATTTTATATATATATATTGCCGAATTGCTGCCTGCGTTGTGGGTTTAGCCAACGCACCGGCGGCGACAACACCTGAAGAAAAGACCCGCTCCCATTGGTTGACAACGAGTGGAGACTCCTCCCACTCAGTGAGAACTATGCACTAAAAGAGGCGCACGTCTGTCGTAATGAGCAAATGTGAACATTCTGGATCAAAGACTATTCCTGAGATGAAACTATTAGGCTTAGTAGTTATTAATGACATGGTCACTCACCGAGTCCTCTGTGAGGTTGACCAATTCAACGCGTCTGAATGTAAAATCGAAGCAGTTAGGACGACTTATCATACAATGTTGGCAGCTTTATCCTGTGATACAACACTGACGTGAAACAGTGGTAATGGGAACAACATAGGATCCAATAGTAGTCTAGTACAAAGGCTGCTCGTCTTCTGTTTTCGTGCCACAGAGTTTCTGACACCACGTGTGTTTCGGTGAGCCCTTTGGAGAAGAGGTAGTAGACACCTGCTTTCAGCCAAGGCCTGAAGTCAAGTCTGGGCACTTCTGTGTGTGAGTAAGTGTGTGTGTGTGTGTGTGTGTGTGTGTTGTCTGGATGGCTGGGTTGATATTCGAATATCCAAGCATGCTATTTGGTTGAGTATGTAAGTTGTGTCTGTGAGAGAGTTGGTGAGAGTGTGTGTGTGTGTGTGTGTGTTTGTCTCTCTCTTTCTGTCAGTCTGCACGTGTGTCCGTCAGTAACCTCTTTCCTATGTGTCGTTCAGTCTTGAATGCATGGTTGTAATCGCGTTGGGCTTTCTCCCCGGGCCATCGTGCTGTCTTTGTGATCTCCACCTCTCACCACGAATCACGTGAGCATGCTTCGTAAGCCACCATGTCTGTCCTCGCTTGCCCCACACGCTTCTTTCACAGAGTCTTTTCGGGACTCTTCTGTGTGTGTGTTAGGTTGGCTGTTGGTTGCACTCAGTGTGGGCTGAAACATGCACAGGAAGACAAACGGGTTGTTGTGGTCCCGACGGCCGTATCGTGTCCATACCGGGCTGCCATTCAATCTGAATACAATTGTGATCAATATTGTGTAAAATTGATTACTGGACAGCACTTTGTTATACAGTGGCTTTTTATAAAGTGTTCTTATAGACATAGCTTTTGAACAATCAACGTTAGTTATATTGTGTGTGCGTTCCGAACAACGTAAGTCCGTCTGTGAGATCACTGCAATGGGCACTAGAGGGCGCCGCTGCCTAGCGGTCTTGCTGGCCTGCATCGGCCGAGGGCACTTTTCCCTCTAACGTAGCCACTTGCGTTCCAGGGATTATGCTCTTGGAGTCGACCACGTTATGTTCTGTATACAGATTACATGTAGCCACTTTAGATACATAACTTTATCGTTATTTTACAGTGACAGTGATTTTACAGTGATCATTTATTTTTTAGATCGAGTCTCAGAACTACGTGGCTAGTATTTTATAACCTGTAACTTGGCTATAAACTTGCTTGGTGGTTGGGTTGGAAAAAGGCTCTCTGAAGCAGATCCCCTTAGAATACGTGGTGCTTACGCTCCAAAGCATCTAAAACACCTCACAGCCTCTGTTCAAAGAGTAATGCCAAATACTGCACAGTGCACATACCGTACTAAAGGTACCAAGCGTTTGTAAAAGGTGTTTTCTTGGCCTGTTTGTCTGTCTTTGTCATGTTTGTCAGTTTGACGTCCTCCCTTCTGGTTTGGACAGCCCGTCTCACTCTGTAGCTCTTCCATCTCTTCTGTTTCCTGGTGACACTTTCCCTGAAGTCTTTTGTGGTATTACTCTGTTTTAGGGTAGGGCTATAAAAGATTTTTTTTATTTTGTAGCCAAACAGGCAGTGGAACGTATGATGAATTGAGGACGTTGATTATCTTTTGCGACTGCATATATTTCTATTTATCACATTTAATGTTTGGTGTGAGCAAAAAAAAAAAAAAATTTTTTTAACAAAAAGTTTTCCTTAATATCTTTGGATTTCAACTTTTTTTTCTTGTGTATCCGTATGAAAAGGACAAATGACCTCTTGAGGTGTTATATGTCAGTGTACTTGATGTAAGTGTTTTTATCATGTTTATTCTTGTAACGGTTGGTAGAGTACTGATCAGTCTGCTGTCCCGCTGCCCACTAGTGGTGAGAGGTTGTCAGCAGGCTCAGGTCCTGGGTGAAGCAATACTATCCATCGTACTGTACCTTTACCAAGTTCCTGCCTTGACCTTTAAGGGAGGGCCTTAGTAACAAGGACATGTTAGGTTTTGCCCTCCAAACACTGCATATATACCCAATCGGGCTACGTGCCACATGTTCATATGGGTTTGGGCTTTCATGAATAGAATCATTTAATAATTTTATTCTGGCCGGTGGTTATCATATTAAATGTACAGAATGGAATGACATAGGACAAAAATAATCATGTTTGTCTGTTATATTGATAATCTGAATCTCTGAATTCTCCACAGTAGAGCCACACCACCATCCCCTCCCATAGCGCTGTCCACTACGCCACACCTTTTTGCACATTGTGTACATATTTGTATAGATGTAATGCATATTTTTATACATGTGTAGCACGTCCATGGGCTCCATCTATTTTGTAAATACTCTTAAAAGATGTATATATGTACTGTATGCCTTTGTCTCAATAAAATTTGGTGTACTGTGAAAGTGTGTTTTAAATCCTCGCTTGTTTTCAAAGATATTTGTTCATTGATAAAATCATTGGCTCTTTATTTTTATTTTTTTCAAATTATTTCACATATGTTGGGTGTGTCGTCAAGTATTTCATTTTGCCCACATTTTTAACTCACTTATTTACACATGCAACAACAAAAAAGGCCTGCTCAGCCTCAACATTCAAATAACCGTTCGGTGGCTTTCCTTTGCATCCGTGATGGTGCTGAATAAGCGACCCGTCTGCCTCTTATCAGGCGGTATGCATGCGGTGAAACAGACCATTGTCCTTCTTATCTGTTTACACGTCACCCCCCCCCCCACCCCCCAATGTAAAACATGTATTCAGTGCCACAAACTTTGCGCCCATTTGCACATTGGTGTGAAACCAGTGTCCTAAGTGAGCCAAACAGAGTGTCCACACCTAGCGAGTGACACCGCTATGTTTATGCAAACGTCTGTGCCAGCCACTTGGTGCTGAGGCTACAATGGCTATTTCATCACAACAGTCCCACTGGTATAAAACAGTTTGCTGGAGCTTTGCGGGCTAATCTACCCGCCATATCTGGACGAGTACCCCCCCGGATGATAACCCTTGCCGTGCACATCAGTGTCATCTGCCACTCGTAGTGGACCAGAAACCATCCCGTTACCGGGGAGCCATTTAGACAGTCTATGCCCCGTGGAGCAGTGATGAGCTCCTCCACGCACCACGAGCTCCAGTCCAGCCCGTCAGACGGCGGTCCTCATATGCGCTCGGCTGTGTGGATGTGGGCCTTGCACTGAGGGCAGCGGTGATGGGTGTCCTTCAGCGAGGGCAACAGGAACGGGATGAGGCAGCAGCCAGCTACACACCTGGCGACAAGGGGAAAGACACAGAGGTCTATTTGGAGTCCAACTTTATTTAGTCACATTGTGGGCCTTTTACTTCCTGTGTCAAGCAACCTAGGGGATTAAGCATTTTTTAGGTTTGACATGAATGTTGGACAGTTCCAATAACATGACATTTGTGACCATTCTGCCATTTGGGGACTTGCGCTAAGGAGAAAAGTTCATGATAAATATTGATTATGGAATAAACTAAAATGCTTCATTATATTGAAACGTACAATAGATTTTTATCATGCAGCTATTTCACACTCAGCCACAGATAAGTCTGGTTAGGTGATTGGAGATAGTGACCGTTGCGTGGGAGATATTAGACCAGGAATGTGGAGGGAAGAGGCAGACCTCTTTAATATCAGACCCACCCAAACATGGTCGCCATGAGGCACAGCGTCCACGCGGCTCCGCCCGCTTTACTGTAGGTTTCCGTGGTAACGACATTCTCACAGGAAGGACATCGGACCACACCCTGGCCCTTACTGAGAGCCTGCACCTCGAGAATTTCCTCTGGAAGGGGAAAAGGATGTTTTACAAAAAATATGCCATTGATTTTGATTATTATCAGCTAGTGTGTGTGTGTGTCTTCAGGTACCCACCTGGGGGAGGTAGTTCAGGATCACTCGCAACCTCTCCTGGTTTGGCAACGGGTGGTGGGAGAACATACACTCCCCCATAACGCCTCTGTTGATTATCCGTCAATGTCTTGGGGTTGGATACCTCTTGATTGACTAGATGTGATGAAAAAAAAAATACACAACATAGGTTTATAATTACAGGATATATGGTTTTCACTATCCGTTTTGCAATGAACGGTACAACGTTTGAAAGGATTTTAGGTTGAGAGCTGCCGATAGGCTTTTGAAGAGGGCCCCTTTCAGCAGGTGTACCTGGAGCAGGTGGACTACGCTGCTCTTCAGGTCTGCCAGAGTGTGGCAGAGTGTAGACCCCACCGTGGGGCGGGAACTCGTCCAGAATGACTGCAGACACCGTGGACACAGCAGGGGAGAGAAGAGGAAGAAACCTTTATTATTCAATGGTTGTTGACATTTACGTAGCCAAACCAGTCCCGCGGACACAACCACAGAGTACAACCTACTATTGTGAAGAGGCTGCTATGGCACTGTGCGGGTATGGTTTATGATATTGATTTAGCATGGTGTGCGTCAATAAATCGTTAATGAACTCCCAGGTTCAAGGTACTTTCGGTGGTACTTTGGATATGAATCACTAGAAAGTAGCACAGAAAATACCACAGAAATGTGGCCGCTCATCAAGGGTGTTGTGTGTAAAAACATTCGACTCGTATGTCAGGAAAAGGGACCTGGCTCGGAGTTGTATTTGGGCCCGACGTCGCCCTCCATTTGTAGGAGCTCCTCTTCCTGGATCACCAGCTTCTCCAGCTCCTCCTGGATGGCCTCCAGCTCCTGAGGCTCGGCTGACTCCGGAATGCCTGCACGGGGGAGACGGGAGAGGGCCCCGGCATGGCCGAGCGTGAGCGGGAGCCCGGTGGAGGTGGACAGTGGTCTGCGCAGGGTTTTGCACACAGCAGTGGTAGTGGAATGTGAGTGCGTCCCTGTGTGTCTCTGAGTCGTTGTTCTCTGTGGCGTGCGGGTGACGGCGGTTACTCACCTTGCCCTGTCTCTTTGCCTCTGCTCCGAACCTGCTGCGTTTTCATCAGAATAACCCGGCGGTTGTGTAGCTCCTGCCTCCGGAAGGCGATGAAGCTCAGGTTTGGGGCGTCTTTCCCCGGCTGCGAGTGTCCCTGACTGGGACTGGGGGGCGGGCGCTCAGCCTGCGTGGAGCTCCGCTCTGGTTCTCTGTGGGTCTGCTGGCTGTCTGACTGCCAGTGGACCTGGACACTGAGGGTGACCGACACACCGCTCTGTTCTGTGCTTTCAATGGAGTTCACTCTGGGTTGTTCTGGAGATATACCGTTGCAGACATCGTTTAAAAGCATATTTTTGGGACATGCTCCTTTTCAAGATAACAATTCCTCATGGGCTAGTGGAAAAGGTGCTCTTGCTGGTCGATAAACCTCAGCTGAAAAGGCTGTTATTTCAAAAATGTCCACAATACCTTAATGCAGGTTAGCCTGGGTCCTCGTGGTCCGATTCCAGATGAACAGGTTTTCGTGTGCCAAAAGAAGAAAAAGTTGGCTCGGCGAAAAACTGCAGCTCCTCACCAACACGACGACGACTCGCGTTTCTCCGCAAACAAACAAACTCAAGGCGGACACACGGGGAGGCCGCTCCGAAAAGGGGCTGATTGTCTCTCGTGAACCTCTGTTTGTGTAAAGCTCCCGTTTCCTTCTCCCCTCTGGTCAGTCGGCTCATGCATGCACAATACTTTATCACGTCTGCGTTTGCATGTTTTATAATTTCCCATCGAAAGCCAAGCCACCTATCTCAACAGTCTGTTTTGAATAGTCCCCTGTGCATAAACAAATGACCCAGCTAGGGCTGGTCCGTTTTGTTAGACGAGAGGGACTTTGGGGAAGGTCACAGAGTTGAAGGAAACAATCCGGGAAAATCTGTTGCGGTCATACGAGCTACTGGAGGAGATGTGTCAGGCAGGCTGCTGACCTTTGCTGACATATGTTGAACTGTACCACGTGACACACACACACACACACACACACACACACACACAGAGAGATATGCTATACGTACGGTTTCCCTTTAATTGAACAACCAACACAGTAGAACAGAGACACTTTAAATGTAGGAGTTAAGGGCTGCAATCCTCCATCGGTTCCCCCCCACGACATGATGCTGTTTGTTGACGTGGGCTTTTCATCGTCACGCGTGGGGGTTGTGGCTTCTGGCCTCGCATCCTACCCCCGGCCATGGTTCAGTGTCTGAGACCCCTCGCGGCTGTAGTTACAACTAATGTCCACCGTGTGTCAGGCTCAGCACACGTCTG